>BDMB01000023.1:1051092-1176141 GCA_016859785.1 Macrotyloma uniflorum | reverse complement strand
AACCACCAAAAGGAACCCACCAAAAAGAACCCACCAAAGGGAACCACTAAAAGGAACCCACCAAAGGGAACCACCAAAAGAAAACGCACCAAATTGCACAGCGGAACAAAACTTCTGGGTTGAATCACAAATAGTGTCAAGACAAATTTTATTACCTTACACAACTCTAATCACAAAGCTAGTTCTGGATACCATGTTAGAATATTAAGACAAAAACAAGCATATTATAATAAGACATGGTTCTCTATGAAAGCTTGATTTTATTCTTCAGCCTCCTTTTCTTAAATAGGTGGCAGAACATATCTTTTACATTAATATAATAGATTCTTCGGAATATATAATTAAGAGATTCTTAACTGCTAGTCTATAAAAGATAATAAAATATATTCTTCATTAACGATGATAATTAGCTCTTTAATTTGTTCCTTATCTATCGAAAACAGGGCTCTTTATTCTATATTCCACACTCGTATATAATTCTTTTTGGTATTTTAATCTCAAAAGGAACTTAAGACGATTGTTGGTGAAGTGTTAGAAGCTCAGAACTTACCTTATGAAATTGGCTCGGTCACTTAACTTCAAACCCTAATGGATGAATCATTTGGTGAGGTTTACTGAAAAAGAAGAAGCATGAAGACCACCAAGGCTAATAATAATGTTGCCATGATTTTAGTTTAATAATAAGATTAAAAATGTATATGTATGTCCTAGATACTGCAAGTAATATCCGTGTATGGTACGGATCGATGATAATCTAATAAAGTAAAGAACATAATATATATATACTTGTACTACTAAAACACTTTGTTTAACAGCTAAGCATGTGTGCGCACTCAAACCAAATTTTTAAAAACTAAAGGTGAAAAAGAGGATCGTATGTGATTTCTTGTGTTTAACATTTTCTTTTTTTTGAAGATGTGTAATTTGTTCTTTCTGGGGTGTCCTTTCAACATAGATTAGGATCAAATTTTGCCATTGTTGCGGGGACACTACAGACTATTTAAATTGAACCATTATTCTTACGAATTCAATTGTTTAATACGATCCACATATATTGTGGCGTGTCTTCTAGAACTCCACTTTTTAATGAGATCAAACTTTGACACTCACCAATTAACTTTCAGCTTCATCAAATTTAAAACTTCTCATACTGTTTCTCATATCGACCAGGCTTTTAGAAGATTGTGTACTCATCGTCAACTCGATCGGTTCCAACATGATTTGGATGGAAAATTATATATTTGTTGAAATTTTTTCATTAATTAAAAATGAGATCGAATTATAATATATAAATGAAGTATAAACCTTATCTTTTGAATCGATTTTGAGAATGAATTAGATTTATAATCACTTTCTGCATAATATTAGAGTCTGATTAATAAAATTGTTGAGTTATATTAGGTCACTTGTTAATATACTAAACTTTGGATATATAACAAGTTATTGGATTCGAGATCACCTATTAATAAATTATGATCCCTTTTACATGATTTAAGGAGTCTTGATTGTTAACAAAATTGTTAAGGGACGGTTATGTAGAGCTTTGATTATTAGTAAGGTTGTTAGATTTAGATTGAGTCATCTATTAACGAATCACGTGTGAGTTGATAAATGAAATGTAAAATTCATCTTTTAAACCAGTTTTGAAGATGAGTTAAACTCATAATATTTTATACAATATCATAAATGAATCTTAAAGCTTTGTGTTTGAAAGAATTACTACCAGAAAAAAAAAACATGAAAATGGTGAAAAGAGATATGAATATTAATTAATTGTAGTAAAGATTAGTCAGAACAGCAAATAGAGAGTTGGAAACTTAGAACAGAAAAGTGATATAGTTTTTTAAATGAATACCAATACCACTCTAGAGAACATATAATTGTCCTCAAATGATGAACACGAAGTTAACAATTTTAGAATGATATTATGATCTACAACATTTAAACTAACCATAAATAGTATATGCATGAACTTCTTTAAGCCCTTTTGCACATCCACTAACACTAGCCAACCTTAAGCATAAGATGACAAAACATCAAACTATGGACACTTTTTACCAATAGATTTGATCAATTCTACGAATATTTTCTCTAATATTTTAAAATTCCCAAGCTAATATGTGTTTCGCCATCTTCAATTCTACAAATTCTGCTGAAAAAGAAGAATTAAAAACTTGTAGGATATGAAGAACATCTTAACCACCACTAAGTTAACCCTAATACGAAACCAAGGAATAAAAGTAATATATTTATGTATGTATGTATCTCAGAAAGTTGTTTTTGAATAAAGAGGAAATATATGCTCCCTCATTCTTGGTTTGGGTTATTTATATACTAGGTTCAGTTTCAATCTTTTTCGATGATATGATTCGAATCTTTTATTTAAATAACATAATTGATATGTTTTTCTTCTGTTTCTCTATTACTTATTCTTCATTGGTCATTAGGAGATGGGAAAGAATTTTGCCAATATATGAGTTAGCATTCGGTTGATTACACATTAAAATTGAATAATTTAATTCATCCTATTTAGATATAAATATGTAAAAACGGGATATTTTAATAAATCAATCTACTTAATTTATCTATTTCAGTGATTTAAAAAATAATAATTAAGAAACGAAAATATATACTTAAATAGGTTAATCGCCTAATTCCCTATGAATCAAATTAAATTATAAAATTTTGGTTTATTTGAAATAACTCAATCCGTGAATTTAGCACTCTACTTTTAACTTTGAATTATATTCATAATTAATGATTTTGTGTACAGCTTAATGGTGTAGATTATGTGAAATTAATTCAATCAATTCCCTCTTTTTGTAATATTAGAATAAATTGATGTCCAAAATTTACACCATTAAGCTGTACACAAAATCATTAAACGAGCTAATAATTTTCACACTAACAGCAATAGGCAAAAAATGATGCCCTCCATCAAGATGAAGAGTATCTTCTAGGTTGAACAAAAACTTTATGAAATGTGACAAATCTAGAGAATTTGGTGAAAAAATATATGCAATTAGAGCAGTTAAAATAGTTGAGCTAGCTTAAAGTTTTTTCTTTAAACAATATGACAAGTATATCAATATGTTTTGTATAGTCTTGGAAGCAAGATGAAAAGCTATACGTTGGGCAGATTAATTTTTTATTTATTTTTAAATCGATAATCAGAAATATATTAATAAAAATTGATATTAAAAATATAAAAAATAATTATAAAATATAATTGAAAAAAAATTAAATCGTTAACTATATAATTATTCCTCTTTCTATTAAAAGTTAGATTAGTTAATAAATAATTACCAATTAGATTATTTAATACATAAGAAATAAGATCAAGAATCCATACTCTATTATGTAAAAGATCCATCAACCAATAAAAAAAAAAAAATTAAGCAGATTAATTAAATGTCATAAAAGAGAAAAAGAGAAGAGTTGGAGTGAAAGAAGACTAAAGTTTGTCAAAAATAAGTTAACCCTGGCAACTGATATAGTAGCCACAGTGCAATATTCAATTTCAGAAAAGATTGAGAAATTTGTCACTTGCATCTTCGATTTCCATGAAGTGAAAAATGATACAAGGAACTTGCAATACCCAGTGACAACATAATGCTTGTTTTTATTGGCAAGAGGCACAATCAAAATAATTGAAGGCCTATAAATCAAAATTGGTAAAGAAATCTTTGTGAATGAGACCCTTAATATTGTGAATAATTTGAAGGGTAGCCTAATAATGATGAACAGAAGGCGATGGCATAAATTGATCAATAGTTGTACTGCAAAACAAATATCTGGGCATGTGAGTAGTGGAATCAAATTTGGTGTCACAAGCCATGGGTGTATGCATGGTTTAGCTACAAGAAACTCAGCATATTGCGTTGACAGAGATGAATTCCTTTGTTGGATAGAAAGACTTCAAGCTAGAATCTATTTGACTAGCTAAGGTCCCTTAAGTTTGGTTAGAACAGTATATTTGAATGTATTTGACTTGGAAGCTTCAGTATTCATAATATGCTGGTGTTCGATTCAGTTTAGTTACCAGGAATTTGAACCCTAAACACTTATCTTTAATACTCATACTAACAAATTGATTTTCATTACTGATATATTACTCTTAGTATAATATTTTGGTTGTTAGTATCTTTTTACTTTTTGTCAGTCTAACAGCTGCAATAGCGCGTTGGATGATAGACACCATTTCCTAGAGGTTGATTATCCAATTGAAAGTAGGGAAATTGTGTATAGGTAGGTAAGTTTTAGTGTGACCTCACAGTAAACAACCATTTATGGGTAGCTAAATCTGACTAACTGTTCAAGTCTTTGACCACACCATTAGCAATCAAAGCAGGTGAAAAGTTATGTAACAATTAGTGACTGTAAGATAAAGATCAAAAGAACCAAAGCTTGCAAGAGATTCGTGCACCCGAATGACTGCAATAACGAAATAAGACAACTTAGGTCATTGCACTATTTCACAAACCTGCCATATTAGTTCCCCCCAAAAGGTGGGGCTTAGAGTACTTTTCAGAATGATTGTAGTTTCTTTCTGACCTAACTTCAATTTGATAATTCTGAGTATTATCTTACTGTTTAAGGAGATGACGCTTACGTAATCAGTGGCCAATCACTGAATAAGTAACCAAATTCAGCTTCAAGCTTCAAAGATTAAGTGGTCGAATAGCTGCAATCCAAAATAATATATGCATATATAGTTCTCTAAGTAGTGATTACGAGCCAGTTTACACTCATAACAAGATACTCCAAAAATAATATTTGCATGAATGGTGTCTAACTATTAAATATGACACTTATTTTTTTATGATTCAAAATGTATGTACGCATGCCTCAGTTTGTGAACGTTTCCTTGTAGAATCAATCACCCATTGTATGTTAGGTCTTTTGGTAAAATATGAAATGAAGATTAAACATGCAGTCGTGGAATTGTTGTGTAAATGAAAGGTTTGAACTGAGAATGGTTCGACCAAAAGGTAGGGTGAAACAATTTGGTGATGGATTGAATGGCAGAAATTAGAGGCACGCGCAAAGACATCTATGTCAAAAACTTTAGGGCAAGTAAAAAGATAACGTTGTAGTGCAAACCAAACTAATTGTCGTTGTTGATCTGATCCTCAATTTGTGTTGGCTGTTTGGCACTACCGACCAATTTAGCCAATGCTTTGTTTTATTTGGACAACAATGGAAATCACATCATGCAAAATATGATAATAATTTGTAGGAAAAAGTAACGTTTTCTTCCCTATTTTATTCGGTTAGCAAGGGATTGATTTGGGATTTGCATGTAAAACAATTAAAAAAAAGTACTCTCTGTACTTTGACCCATCTTTTCCGGTGCACTTTTTCTGCATTTTAAGCCAACTTTTTGACTCAATGTGGATATAGAGGATTATGCAATATTCATGGTCAACTCGTCAACCTTTGGATTATCCTCTTATTCAAAACTAGATAGCCACAGGCTTGGGTAGGCTTACATAGCCATCATCTTCACCGTAATCCACCATCTTAATTATGCTTCTCTTTCTCTTTTCAAGTCCATGCCAAAATCATTTGAAGACCCCATGGATGTAGTGCTTTTCAAACTAGTTCTTTATTATTTTATTCAACATTTTCTATGAGGGTGAGGATGAAGCTCTTGGTATTCAGGATTTTCAAAATTCACTCATAGTTTTTCATTAAGATAGTGTTTAGTGTGAAACACATACTCAGACTATTCTTCAAAATATCTAGTCACTTTCTTGATTATGTGATATTTAAAACTATATGAATTCATATCACAATTCTCATTGTATATTATGATATAATTAATTTGATATAGGTTAGATTAAGTGGTTTTAGGATAAGAGAATGATAGATAGTGTGAAAGACTTATTTTAATTTTCATCATTTAATAGTTTAATATTCTCATCATCTTAATTATTAGTTATTATATTATAAATAAATGAATAGAAAAAAAATATAAAATAAATAAATTTATATTTATTTTTAAATAAGTGAATTTTTCATTTTTTTCTCTCTATATATTAATTTTATTAAATATTATATTATATATATAAAAAAAAAGTAAATTTTATCTATCAACTTATTAAATTAAAATTTTATATAACAATTATTATTCATATAAAATTTAATTAAAATTAAATAATAATAAAAAGGTATATTTATATATATATATATATATAATTTATATTACATCACTGAAAACTTATAAATTAGCTTAATTTATATTAAATCACCATTATTCTTCAAAATACAATTAATATATATATATATAAATATGTGAATGAAACTTTTAATTTAACTACCGATTTTGAAAATAGTATTTAATTAAAAAATATTGAATGATATAACATTTAATAAAATTATAACGATATAATTTAATCAATTACATATTACATTAATTAGACACGCTAATTTATTATTTTCTAAAGGATACTTAAGCTTCAGTTAAATAATCTATATTCAAAGTTATGTCCAACTTATTTAAAGTTATAAATGTGATATTTATATTTCTTAAATGCCATATACAAAAGGAACGAGTGACTAATTTTATTAATAATCTTAATTTATTAAAAAATATTAGTATAAATTTCTGTATAAATATCGAAATATACGTAAATAACCGGCTATGAGTGGCATGAAAAATCTTTTGCTTTCTCTGAATGTGATTAGCATAAATAATAACGTAATTAGGTTTAACCTATGCCTGTAGCAATGCACATGTTTAGAATTTGTCGAAACACTTATTTATCTGAAGCAAGCAACATTTAAAAAATCAAATAAAAATATTATCTCTGAAACTTCAATCAAACCAACCAATCATCACAATAAATCAATAATTATTTTTAAAAATTATGTCATCAGTTTATGTTTGCTCTATGAATTGACACTATTTGATGAAATGTCTTGTTTTATTGCATGAAAGAGTAGAATTTTTAATTCTACTGAGGGATACACTGTTCCTATCTCTTTCAAATTATATACGACAATATTTGGTACTTCTAGTGTTCTTCATTAGTTAAATCATTTTTATTATAGTTTTTCATAAGTATAATTTTAATTGCAATATGATGTAATAATAGTTAAATTTTGGACATTAATTAATTCAATTATATATTAATAAAAGTTATTTTTAAAAATAAAACAAATGTTAATCATGTTAAAAAAAATATTAATTATTATTTAAAAATTCATTACAAAAAAATCTTATTTCTTATGAAACAGAGTTTTTAAAAGTAAATTTTAAAATTAAAATTTAAAATTAATAAAAAATATAATTTTTTTCACAAATTTATTATAAATTTTCTACTACTACAAATTTTGTAAGTAAAAGCCTAATAAAAAATTATTTTTACAAAAAATTTATGAAAAATTTTTTACAAATAAATTCATGAAAAATTTTTCACAAATAAATCAATGGAAAATTTTTTCATAAATAAATTTATAAAAAAATTTTCACAAACAAATTTATAAAAAATTTCATAAAAATAAATTTGTAAAAAACTTTAATGGATAATTAATTCTTTTTCAAAAAAATTCATTCAAAAAAATTTCATAAATAATTAAATTTATTATTATAGTAACTCTTATTTATTGATATTTATTTAAATATAATTAATTTATTGAAAGAGCATTATAAATAGAGGAAGTATATAGTTAAATTTGAGGACAATATACTTTAAGAAATATTGCAATAGTGATATTTTATCTTTTATAGATTTGTTAATCTTACTAATTACTGAAAGAGTATTAGTTAAAAAATAATAGTTTTTCATTATAAACTATTATATAATTAAGAATCCATAATTAAGAAGTTCTTAGAATTTATCTTTAATATTTGAGTTTATAAAGTTTATTTAAATTTAAAAATATTGGTGTTTAATTACTTCCTACAGTGCTAACGAAAAAATGTTCAAAGAAATCAGAAAGTAGTTGCACAGAAGGATGAAGAAAGCAAAGTGAAGAGCATATAAGTAGTATCACGATATAGTATTCATTATATATAATATGATATTATCTTCAAACACATTAATTGAAGACAATATATTGTGATTAATTTGGAACGAAGTAGCATTCATCCAAATACACATAGCACGTAAATATATTATTATTATTATTATTATTATTATTATTATTATTATTTTTATTTTATTTTTATTATTATTATTATTATTATTTTATTTATTTATTTATGGTGATGATGATGATTGATGAGTTTTACAGCATGATCCAAGTTACTGCAACTTCACCATCATCGGTGTTCAATCGCAAGTCCTTCCACACACTTTCGGAGGCATCAACGACGTTGTTTTTGCAGCCATGCCTGGAATCACACTCGTCGACCACCTTAGCCACCGTGTCTCTTCCGTTTCTGGCTTTGATTCTGATCATTCTCCCGCACCGTGCACCTTCCTTGTACCATCCGGTGGACAGTGCCACCACTCTTTGCGGCAGCGGATGGAACTTGCCGTCGCACTCGGAGGCGCCCCCTCCGTCCCCGCCGCGAGCAAAGTTGTTGAGAGTGAGAATGGCGTGCGTTCCGGAGGGGTTGTAAGGCGGGGAATGATGATCATGATGATGACGATGGTGATGATGATGATCTTTGGATTTGTGCGATGCAGCGTTTGTGAGATATGGAAGATGGGTTGTGAGACAAAAGAAAATCATCAACACAACAACGTTTGTCATGTTGCTCACCTATGTAGTTTTCACTTTTACTTAGGTTGAGTCTCTGTTATCATAGTTTCAACCAAAGAGTTCCTATGATATCGTATATATAATTTGTAAATAATCTAGGTTTGATCGGTTTATACACTCATCAAATTTCTAATTTTTTTTAGAAAATATTTTATGCACACCTTGTTTACTCCTCTATAAATAGAAAAATAAAATATTATTGATTTATAAAAAATTAAAAAGAGATTAAAAGAAATAAAAATATATTTATTACTCTCTTTCTTGGAAAAATGTTTCATCATACTTGGAGAAAAGAGATTAAAAGAAAGGAAATATAATAACCTAATCTCTTTTTCTCTTGCTTGAAAAATGTTTATTTTATTGGGATAATTTTAAGCACATATAAGACATAAAATAGAATCGCAGTTTTTCATTTTAAACGAAATTGAATCTCTTCTACTAGATTCGATGTCCTTATTGCATTGTTTTATTTGATTCAAATACTACTTTGCTGCAAGAAAAACAAATGTTACTTATGTTATTTTATTGCATATTATCTTTTCTTAATTATATAAAAACATAAATTCATTTAGACATGTACAAAGTTGGTTGATGTTATGGGATTGAAACAAGTATACATATTTACTTTTATTTCTTTTAGATTTCCATCTTTTACTTTTTATGACTTTTGTCTATTTAATTCAAAAATAAATATATAAAAAAAAAGGAAACTATTGTTAGTTTGTGTGCTTATTTTATTTATTTATTATCTAAGATATAAATTTGATTAGGATATGATTTTTTTCTTTTTTTTTTTACATTGGCGTATTAGTTTTTTTTTTTTAATTTATTTTATTCAACTCATAAATTAATTACTTAAATTTTTTTAATTAAAAGCATGCGATTCGATATGATTTTTTTATCTAATTCCTTAATTTTAAGACACAAGTTTGACAATTGGATACTACTACACTCTTTCTAAAATATAATTATTTTACAATTATTTAAAATAATTAAATCCAGTTTTTATAATTTAATAAAAGATAAAGGTAATAAGAAAATAAATAAAATAGAGTTGATTAGACATGACTTATTTTCGAATATAGAAAAAAAAATTATTTTTAAATTGACTTTATTCATTATAAATGACTACTAGTAATAATAAATCACCTATAATATAAATATTATGATCTAATTCTACTATAAATAGTCCTACTATAAATAGTCCTAATATAATGTTAATTAAACATTTCATGATTGTTAAATAATTGTTCTACAATTTATCTAAAATTAATAAAAATGAGATTTTCAATTGAAAAATGATAAATTAATTTTGACATCTTTTTAATGTTCAAGACACAAATTCTTACAAAATAATGTCTTAAAATTTCTATATAGATTTATTAGATAAAGAAAACAAAATTGAAGAATTACTTGTAGAGTGTGTCATTTTGGCATGTATGAATTATCTCAACTCAAAAAGCTTAATTTTATGATTAAATTAAATTCATAAATTTTATAATAATTAAATAATTCAAATACTTTCTTTTAAAGGGAAGCTACAAAATTACTGAGAGTATGAAATCACCCTTTACAGGTGTGATGGTCTAAATTTTGATGAATCGTTTAAAAGATTTGCAATGGATAATTAAAAATTAAGAAGTTAAAATTGTAAAAAAAAAAAAAAATTAAGGAAAATAATTATGAATTTTATAAAGTATGGGGACTAAAATTCCAATAAACGAAAACATCATTTTAAATTTTATTATAATTTTACGTAAGACCGGCCATGAGTAGCATGTAAATTTTTGCTTTGTTTTGAAGTTGGTTAGCATAAATTATAACGTTAATTGGGTTTTACTTATGTTTAGTGCAGTGTATATATACCCTATTTTGTTTAGAATTTATCGAAACTCTCTCATCTGAACCATTCAAACATTTTTTAAACTATCAAATATTTTTTATAGTTTAACAGAACAAGATTAAAAAATATATATTTAATTATATTATTAAATACCTTGTAACTTGCTAGATGAAATCAAAACCTATAATTCTATTGAAGTATACATTGTTATTTTGTTTCAAATTACATTAAACCAGCTGGTGTATTTAGATAACATATAATTTATACATTATAAATTATAACCATATACAGTAGATATGGAACACATCACACACACACACACATATATATATATATATATATATATATATATATATATAAATAGAAATACTTACAATTATATTACATAAAATACTATATTATGTAATATTTACGATAATGACTAAACAAAATATTATATTTTTGCAAAGTCTATATACTTAGATATTATATTATTTTACATTTACATACATGATTTATTATTTATTATGCTATTTTTTAATCAAGTCAATTTAATTACTGTTTCACTTAATTACTCTAGTTTTTTTAATTAAAACTTATTTTCTTTAAATTGTAAAGTTTTTATTTAAAAGTATAAAACTAAATAAAAATGGTTAAATCTATTTATATCATTTTAATAAGATGATGAAATTATGATAATTATAAGTTTTAATTTTAATAGTAATGAATTAATTATGTTCCTTTTAATTTATACAATCTCATATAAAAATCTCTATTTAAATTGAAAATTGTACAGATTACTAGTCTAAAAAATAATTGACAAATACCAGATTTTATAAACTTGTTAGGGACTTAAAAACTATTATTTACCCATTTGAATTTTATGTATTTCTTTGCTGTATTTGCTTTAAAGAATCAAAACTTATTCGCAAATAAAATAGAAGTTGAGAATATCAAATTCTAATATTTGATAACTTTTTTTAAAATATTTTCAAATATTGTTGATCGTGCATATAGGTATTTTAAATTTTCCATATATAATAATGAAGTTATTTAGAATAACTACCGATTTTCACTTTATTTTCTACATTTTTCCACTTGTATTTATTATTTATTTATAATTCCTAAATATCAATAAAAACACATTTTTGGAAGTAATATTTCTAAAAATATATATAACTAGTGGAAATGTAATATTATAGAAATGAAACAAATCTAACTACAATTATTTTAGAAATATCAATTAAAAATAATAAATATTCTTTTATTAAAATCAAAAGAAGGATGTGTTCTAGAAAATAATTGAAATACTGCAATATTCATTCAAAGAATTGAAGTACAATAATGATTTTGCACAAGACATAGATAGAGTGTATAATGATTCATGGATCATTATGCACTCTGAATAATTCATTAGCAAGAATCATTTTATTTTATTTCTCTATTTCTATCAAAATTATATTATTACTGGTACTTAACCTTATTTAGTATTTCTTATTATATGATTAGTTATAAACTTTGTGATGGTGATGATGAGTTTATGCCATGCTCCAAATAACTCCTATTTCACCATCATCGGTGTTGAATCCCAAATCCTTCCAAACAGTTTCCGACGCATCCACCACGTTGTTCTTGCATGCTCTGTGGCAGTTACTCACCGAGTCACACTCGTCCACCACCTTCGCCACCGTACTCCTTCCGTTTCTCGCTTTGATTGTGATCATTCTCCCGCACAGTGCGCCGTTACTGTACCATCCGGTGGACAATGCCACCACTCTCTGTGGCAACGGATGGAACTTGCCGTCGCACTCAGCGGCGCCTCCTCCATCCCCGCCGCGGCCGAAGTTGTTGAGGGTCAGAATGGCAGGCGTTCCAGAGGGATTGATTGCGGGGGAACGAGCGCCATTGGATCTGCAGGATTCTGCGTTTGTGAGAAATGGAAGGTGGCTTATGATTGTAACATTGAGTAGGCAAAGGAAAATCATCACCACAACACTATTTCCCATTTTTCTCAGTAACTAAATATCTTGCTTAATTTACTTCACTTGAGTTTCTCATATATTTTGCATGGAGTTCGTATCCTATATATAGTAGAAAAGTAAGGGTGATTAATCTAGGTTTTATCAGTTTAATTATTTTTAGTGCTTTTGTTCTTTGTTTTGTCGTCGAAGGGAGGGTGATTAATGGTTAAATTATAAGTGTAATGGAGAGTTCTAATCGTATAAACATATAATTCTTAAAAAATTTATTCTAAAATAAAGTTTTTATTTATTTTATATATTTTAATTTAATCATATATGGAGATTTTTAATTTATATTAAATTATAAATTAATAAAAAAATAAAATATAACTTCAACGTCTAAAGAAAAAAAAAACGGAGCTAAGAAAATCTTTCTTTTTGATTCGATTTTTCACAAAATCTTCTTGTTGCCCTTTTTTTATTCTCAACAATGGAACCTCGGAACCTTCTTGCTATATCGAAATCAATTGCAGTTTTAAGAATGTCTTGTTTTTTTTTTACATTTGGCCGGTTACACAAGAGAAAAAAAATAAAACGGGGTTGGGTGAGTTTACGTTGCAGTTGAGTTATTCCATATGCAAACACATAAGACAAATTGATTTTATTTAAAGATGTAAAGAAAAAAAAAATAGAGCAAATTGCAAATTGAAGATGTAAGAAACTACGTACCATGACATATTATTATCTTCAAGTAAATTAATTGTAGATCCATATTGAGCTTATAATAACATTCATTTTATTTTAAAAAATCTATATTTTATTATAGTCACGAAGTTACAAATTTTGTATTTACTGAATTATGAAAACAAGATAAAGTATTTTTAGAAATGTTTTAATTCCATATATCTCGCGTTGAACATATAGCTGTAAATTACCATCTAGTATTAAAATATTTACTAAAAACTAAATTAAAGCTGATTTTTTTTTTAAATAAACTAAAAAAATCAAATTAAAACTATTTATTTCAATAGATTCAAATTTTCAATTAGATTAATAATGAATAAGTTAGACTTTAACAGTTCTATTTTTGTGTATTCATATCATAGATGTGACGCTTGAAATGCAAAAGAAAAATAGAGATGATAATTATTTCTGTGGTAGATGTTACAAAATTTATAAGAAAATTTGGGGAAACTTCCTACAAATTTTTGCAAAATCCTCACGATGATGATGAGTTTACTATGCCATGGTCCATGTCACTGCTACTTCACCATCATCAGTGTTGAGCCCTAAGTCATTCCACACAGTTTCCGATGCGTCAACGATGTTGGTCTTGCATGGCGATTGTTCCGCGTGTTCTTGGTCACACCCTAGCGTGGAGTCGCACTCGTCCACCACCTTCGCCACCGCGCTCCGACCGTTCCTCGCCGTGATCCTGATCGTTTTCCCGCACCGGGAACCGCCGTTGTACCATCCGGTGGACAACGCCACCACTCTCTGGGGCAGCGGGTGGTACTTCGCGTCGCACTCGGAGGGGCCTCCGCCGTCCCCATTGGGACCAAAGTCGTTGACGGTGAGAATAGCCTGCGTTCCCGAGGAATCGATTGCGGGTGAATGCGCGCCATTGGATTTGCACGATGCTGCATTAGTGAGGTGAGGAAGAAGGGTTACAAAGAAAACCACGCAAACCATGAAAACGTGATTCATTGCCATTTTCAAAGTTCAACTACTGGTTTGCAAAAAGAGCTATTATATCTTTATATATATAATAAAGGTGAGAGTGTTGTCTTGATTTTTGCCATTCTTTGATTTGGTACATTCAAAATCTCTCTCACATTACATGACAAAAACCAAAGCCACAGACAACAGGGTATGCTAGTACTTCTTTCATTATTAATTTCATTCTGACTTCGACCTGTGAAACATGATTCAGGCAATGTTAGGGTTCTTCAGGTTGGATTTTTCCTAAAATGAAAATGATATAAACCTGGGAGTAGGTTTGGAGACAGAGATATATGTCTCAAATCTAAACTCAACTTGATGATAAATTACAATGATAAAATCGTAAATTTGCACTTACGTATTTGTATTAATAATATGACCTATTTGGTTTTAGGTTTTTTATTTGTTTGATATGTTTAATTTAGAGAGGAAATGGTGCACAGTCTAAGACAAGAAAAGTGTTTCGATTTCAGCTTATTCTAAAGAAATGAGTAGAGGCTTGTGAGACCCAGTCTTGTTTCACTTTACTATACTCTTAAAGTTTAGACGGTAGAAATCTTAATGGAATAGATTGAATTGGTCATGTGTAGAAAAATTAAATAATTCGATTAAGTTTTAGCTATTACCATTGTAATTTAAATTTAATCTATCTTATAAAATTAATTTATAATTAAAATTTATATTCACTTAATATATTTTAATTCAATCTTATGATTTACATATTTATAATAGGCCGATAATTACTTAATAATAAGTAATCCATATTTATACTGATCCGATAATTACATAATAATACATAATCCTCCGATAATTACATAATAATAAATAATCTAATAGTATTTCAATAATAAATAATATAAACTTTAATATTATAAAAAAAATAGTTAAAGTTTTTAACTCAAATTTGATAGATATTATAGAATGATAATGTTAATAAATTGTCTTAATTTTCATTGTTTATTAAAATAAAATTACTTAATATTCATTTAACATGTATTTATAAAAAAGATATTAAAAATAAATTTACATCACTAATTAGAGTGAAACTTTTATTTATATATATATATATATATATATATATATATAATACAATTTCATTAATTTAATATCAATTGATTTTTAAGTTGAATTTAATTTTATTAATATTTTTTAAATTATACTAAGATTAGACTAGATCAATTACAACCATGTAGATTAATGTTAATATTAATATTAATATTAGTATAATGTTCATTTTCTCGTTGATGGCCCCACCACTCCGCCTATTACGGCATTACCGTGTCTGACATAAATCATCCCCCAAGTATGGGTCATCTAACTCATTAAATTATGACTCTTGTTTAATATAATTATATATTTAAGTTTAGATTTTAGGAATATTACGGATTAAAATTTAATAATTTTATACTAGTTATATTTAAGTACAAATGTTTGGAATTCATATTTTATAAATGAAAAAAAAATTGTAAAAATTAATGAGTTTTGTTTCTGTATATGTTTTTGTCGAGTATTCTTGAGTAGAGAATTTATCTTCTTGGTAAGAAGAAAAAGAAATAGGTGAATGAAAAAAAAAAACGAAAATAAATAAGTATAAATAAATTAATTAAATTAAAAATGTTTAGTTGAAAAAAAAAATTAAAAAATGAAGATACAAAAGTTGTGTAGCGTTTGTCTTAATAACTTGTTGGATATTCCAAGCCGGAAGATGAATAACTGAGGATAGGACTATCAAGGCATGCTAGAAATAAAGGACAACATAACGACAAAAGTTCATCCAAATATTCTTACAATTTTATTAACTTTTTTTTATTAATTTTATATACAAAACCCTTTTAACTACTTTATAAGAACTAAAATATTTACTTGATCTAGTGGTATCAATATTTAAAAAAAATTATTTTCTTAATTTTTTCCACCCAATTAATTAAACCTCTTTCTTTAAGGATATTTATTTATGTAAAAAAAAAAAAAAAGCGGCGATAATAGCTTAATAGCTTTTTTATTGCTAGATCTCTACAACTTTTATTTTTTATAGTTAATAATACTGTTGAAGTTTGTTAAATGACATATTATAAATATAATATATTTTTAGGAACTGGTTTCATTTCTTTTATTTTCTATGTTTAAATAAAGTATTTATTTATTTATTTGTTTACGTAAAAGTTTGGTTAATTCATAAGTAGTTTCACAATTATACCTGAAAATTAATCGTGTGAATGCTTCTAATATGAGTGTTTTGCAGTGACGAAGTTCAATATATTGTGAGGGAACTTTGACCCCTTAATTTTTTAACACATATATAAATTAATATTTATAAAAAATAATAATTTTATTATATTTTAATTCTTAAAAAGAAAAATTAC
Source organism: Macrotyloma uniflorum (assembly GCA_016859785.1). NCBI lineage: Eukaryota > Viridiplantae > Streptophyta > Magnoliopsida > Fabales > Fabaceae > Macrotyloma > Macrotyloma uniflorum. Next base: position 1,159,558 of record BDMB01000023.1, on the reverse strand, counting down.
ATTTATAAAAAGTTTTTTGACATCTTTAAAATAAGCATGTATCTTATAAATATGTTTCAAGGATTCGGCAATAGTAATTAAGAAATGCATCAATCCAAATGTCTTTTTTCTTCCTCTATGCCTTATAATGTTCAAGGTCACATTGATGATGATAGGGTTTAATTTGGTCCCTTGAGTAGATACACAAATTGTTGTATTTTATATATATATATATATATATATATATATATATATATTTATATATATATATATATATTAAATTTTATAAATAATTTTTTTTATAATAATGATTTATTTAAAAATGAAATTAAATAAAATATTCAATAATTTAAAAAATGTAGATTCTTATTTAGAAAAACGGTTTTATTTTATGAAAATTGTGTTTATAAGTATAATAGCTGAAGTCGTAGTTCACATTATTTTATTTTTATAATAATAAACAATATTAATATTATTTTTATGACTAGCATTAACATGATTATAATTAATAATAATATTATTATTATTAATTTTTAATAGTCTATATGGGTAAATTATTATATATATTTTTAGTTATAGAAATAAAACAGGACAAAAAATCCCTACATAAATGAAAAAAAAAATCAATAATATATAATATTTTATTTAAATATATTTTTAATACCTAAAAATATGATTCCATCTAATTTTAGTTTTTATAAAATATTTTGTTAATGTTAAATTCTTAACATTTTTATCAGTTTTATCTTTAATTCTTATCATTACTTATAGCTAATTTTATTCTAAAAATATTAAAAGTAAATTATTTGAAATTTGTATATATTATTATCTTATTTATAATATCATAAATATAGTATTTAATTAAATAAAATGTATAGCCATTTAGTTATATCAATTAAAAATAATTTTCATCTTAATTATATTAATTAATATTTTTTATTTTTAATGTTAAATTAATTGTAGTTAATCATAAGGATTAACAAAATGAATAAATATTAGAAATTTAAAACTAATAAATATTTTTATAGAAACTAAAAAAAGATAATATTTACATAGACTAGAAAAATATCTATATCAAATATTTTAAATTATTTATTTACAATACTTTTTTTTTCATATTTTTGTACTGTTTATTTGTATCATCGAAATAAAATATAATAATAATTTACTCGAATGTTAAAATAGTTATTAACCTGAGTTTTTTCATTTTTATAAATTGAAAGTTAAATTGGAATTTTAGTTTCATTTAATTTTTATTCATAATTTTTGTCTTTTATTATTTACGTGATTTTAATTGTCTAATTTTAATAAAACCTGTAATTTGAGTTTAATAATAAATTTATAGGAATTTTATATCTTTTAATTCATTCTAATCGAATCCAAAGATTAACATATCCATTTAAACATCATAAAAAATTAATTTAATTAATTAAGTATATAATTAAAAATAGAATATTTAAAATTTTATATTAGGCTGGATTACTATTTTTCTAAAATTTAAAGACAATAGTAAAAAAATAAAACATCAAAATAAAATAAAAAATAAAAAATAACCAAAAATTAAACTTTCGTTGGTTGCGATGGTTTTCTGTTTCCGCTATCTTATTACTTTGTAAGATAAAAGCCTCCGTCTCACTCAGTCTCTAACACGCTCGTTTTGTGACGCTCACAGGTGCCGCCGCCGCCATTTCCGGTATGCTAGTGTTCTTATGATTTCAGATAAACCATTTTCTTTTATCTTGATATACATTTTTTTTTAATTTTGAATAACTCTCTTGCATTCTTGAGTTTGAGTTTTGAGAATGATTTGAAGAAGAAATAAAGATTTTAGTTATAATAAAACTTAGGGTAACAATGAAATTGATATTTTTTATCTTGGAATAGAATATAACTGGATGCATTTAGGCCTTAATTTTTGGTCTGTGATTGATGTTCTGTGTTCCTATAAAATCTTCCCTTATTATGGTGAGAATTTGGGTTTTTCTAAAATGCCTCTTCTTTAGGGTTTGATTTGATTTCGGGAAAGATATGGAGTTTGTTAACCGAATAGTGGACATAGCTGCGAGAGCTGCAAACAACAACACATTGATTAACGTTTGTCTGCTTGCTTCGTTTGCAACCCTTGGTGTAAGATCTATGAATCAGCAATGGACCATTGAAGCTCTTGAGACTGAGAAGGAATCTCTTACCAAATCCAACAAGTCCCTTAGAAGGACCATTTGGAACTGGAAACAGCAGCTTTATGCTGAAGCCTCTACTGATTCTCCTGTGGTTCCTCTGGAAAGGCTCAAAGCCATCTATGGCGATGCCCCGCCTCCTCCACGTGCCAAACTAGGTAATTCATTTACTTCTCTTACCCTACTGTAGACTCTAGCTATTGAATAAGGCAATGAAATTTGATTTTGCTTATGTAGAAAGTGGTTTTGTGGATTAAAAATGAAGAGACCAATTTTGTGTTGAAGTTATTTTCAGCATTAGGTTGCTTAGTAGATTCCTACAATCATTTTCCTGTTATACATGGTTCTGTGTTAGCTATGCTTGAACTATTGATTGGGTTTTATGCTTGAATTTAGAGAAACTATATGAGAAAATTTCTGGAAATTAGGTTATGCATAAATTAATTTTAGTTTATAAAAAAATTCTCTTCTAAAAATGTTTATGGAGACATTTGTACAATTAGACCTAAATGCTTTCAACTACTTAGTAGAAACAAATATTAGATTATTTGTGTTCTTCAGATGATACATTTTTTCTTTTCCATTAAAAACTTATACTTTTGCTTCCTTGTAATAAATATTAGCCTATGCCTTCTGGGAAAGATCTTGCCTTTTGATTAAGCAAGGGTCAATTTGGGAGAAAATGAAACCTTCTTAACATTCTTGTATTGAGTGTATGTCAAGCAAGGTTATGATATATTGTTGGAAGACCATGGAGATAACTTATTACTTGCCATGGCCGCTCTATTTTTTTTTTTAAGTTCTTGCTTTTATTTATTTTTTCTCAATATAAGATTTTTCCAAGGAAGATAATGAAAAAATAATGTCTTAGTCGATAATCATATTGGTAAGCACTGATGAAAAAAAAGTTTCTTTTTTTGTTATTTCTTAATGAAACAGCAGAATGTACGTTAATTGTTATAAAGGCCATTTTGAAAAGAACTTGTTTTTGTCTGTGAATTTATTCTGATTATCTACTAAGAAAATTAGCTTTTCTTTGAAATTCTCCCAGTTGATAATAGAAACAGTGATAGGGGAACAGAGAAAGCAGGACTGAATGCAAAACGGTTGAGTCAACTGTTAAGCGTAAACTTTTTGAAAAAGAAGGAAACAATACTGCCAATATATGTTTTTAATCAAATTATAAGAATATGAAAAATGAGAAAAATACGAAACAGACAAAAGTTCAATATAACAATTTCTTCCTATCTCTTAGAGAAACACCTCTAAATTTTGAAATAGTCAATATTGCATCATCATATAGAAGCTAAATGAAAACATTTACACATAAACTTCACTCGTTGCACTATAACCAAAAATCAAGCATTAGAGTTCAAATAAGAATGTATTTCTCTTGAAACTACTTATCCTTCTTTTATTTTTCAATTTTTGACCATAGTATATCCCAGTTTGACTCCATATGTGGTCTGCTAGTTAACAGTGATAGACTGACAGCATTAAACACATTTCGTTTTACTAATGGTGAGCATTTCTTTTACATGTGTATGTTTTTATGTACCAAATATTATAACATAGCTATCATGTAAAACTGTAGTAAAAAGTCGATGTTTTACAATTCTAGTTAGAGATTAATTATACAGATTCGACGAGATATATCCACATTTTCTATGCATATCAGCTTTTGCATTATGTCGAGTTTTGGCGTTTAAGTTGTTTTTGTTTTTCCAGGAGATACTGTGACGGAAGATGCAAAGTCATCTGGTACTACCAAAGTAATAGCCTGATATCTGCGTAGTATCAGCACTTTAGAAGTTTTTTTGCATTGGAAGGCTGTTAATAAATATTTTTCAAGAGAACAAAATGGTATAATCCTGTAGTAATTTGTTGTGCTGATTGCATGTAAATGTAGAACTCGGAAGAGTTAAAAAGGGTGAAAATTAATTGTTGTAAGGACAAAAGCACTCTTATTTTTGTGATACATGATATCCATCTAACAATTTTGGGGCAGATGAAAACTAAGATACAGTTTTGGTAGTTAAGATGATGCAATCTTCAAATATTGTTCAATCAAACTTGTCTGGTTGACTGCCCTGATACATGTAATGGGCGACTGTTCATGAGCGAAAACATTGTTTCGTTTTATCGCCTATATTGACTGTTAAATTTTACTTGTGACCATTATAATATGAGCTTTTGGTCATGCTTTCGATTGAGGAGAGAGAACTATTTGAGATCTAAAATAATCACTGGCCTGTGTTCATGAGTGGATTCATAGGATTCCATAATTACGAACCCTGTTTACTGATTCCTTAAACCAAATGACTATAATGATTTTCTCTAGATTGACAAATTGTAATGTTTGTTAATCAAGTAATGCAGTTTATTCCAACTTGCCCAGCAACTAATAATGGTTTGAACTTATGGATTAATATTGATGGGTTAGACGTCTTGATTGATAAGTGAACTATCGATGCCAATGAAAACAAAGGACTCAACACAATGTAAATGTCATTTTATTGAAATGATTAGTACCAAACAGTGTGGGGGATGTATATGGGGGAGCCAAAAACTAATGGATTAATATCAAATCTTCCTCTCAAACGTTCCCAAAATTCTCAATTCTCTCTCTTTTGAAGGGGATTCTAAGGTATCCATCCTTTCATCTGGTAGTCAGACATCAGAGAACTCCTCTTAACATATTTAAACTCCTTTCACTCATACTAACAAAATGGAGGTATTCTCATTTCTATTTTATTTTTACCTATATAAATGCATGCAATTTGGTAAACTGTGCTTTTTTTTTATCAACATTACCTCGCTCTGGATAGAACTAGGTTTGAATCATTTAAGATCTCATATCCAAATATTGTAACACATGGTTGAGAGAGAATGTTCCAATAAAGGTCTTCAGTTAGATTCGTTTTTGTGGGATTAATTTGGGTAAAAAAGGTAGATTTTTTTCTTCTTCTAACATGGTAAAAATAACTACAACATTTTTCTTACCTTTTCAAACTTGTTTATTATTTTTTGTCCAGAGGAAGGGGGACAGAGAAAGGGATGCGGATGCTTAATTTTCCCTGTACTTGCGAACAGATGCAATGTATCATTGAAATCACGTATCTGCTTTTTCAAGCTTTGTTTAACAATTATATCTGGATCACCTTAATGGACTTTTTGAATATTACATGAGGAGAATGAAAAATGCAGATTTGATTTCCTTAACTCGTGGTAAATGAAAATAAAAAAGTATTCAAAGTTAGGGTAAGAAGAAATTTGTTTCAATCGATTTCTTGCAAGTTGCAATTCAAAGTTAGGGTAAAATTTAGCTTCCCACTAGAATCGCAGTACAAGATTTTATATTCATAGAGAATTTGTATATTCCAAAAAATAATTTTGAAAGAATTAATTCCAGCTCTCTTTTGTGTTTTTAATTATATATATATATATATATATATATATATAAACATCCAGTTATTCTAAAAAAGTAAACATAAGAGATTTATTTATTATTCTCACCCATTTTATCTTATAATCCAACCTAATAATTTATCTTAATTATTAGATTATAATAAAATGAATAATAAAGATAAGAAATAATTTTTTAAAATTATTTTTATAATAGTGAATTCCTTTTCATTTATATATAAATAAATCAAGTGATATAAGATTAGAAGATGATTTTCATTCTAAATATTTTATTTTAAATTAATGATTGAGATTAAATAACTAAATTCTCAAGTGACTCTGTTTTTTATTCATAGCAGTCCTTCTATTTTCATATGTGTATTCCTCCTTCTAGTTTGGAATGAAAACTTAATGATAAAATGAGAAAAAAAACTTAGATGAAAAAAACTAATAATGACTTGATAAAATAAGTAACTAAACTTAAACTCAAATACTTTGTCATGGTTAGAATGTGTTTTTAGCATGAATTAAAAAGTGAAAGGTTAAATGGAAAGTATTTGACTAATGGGAATGAAAAGTAAGCTTGACATGACCCTTGTGTTGAAAGAATACTGGGATTGCTGCCATAGGCTGCTTAGTTCAAAGGGAAGTGGCCATAAATTTCACCTTCCGTTTCCATTTTGTTCTTGACATCCTCTCTCTCTCTCTCACACACACACCCTACAACATAAAAATAAAAAATTTTCATTGATTTCCCTTTCTCATAATTTGATCATGGCATTCATCTCTTCACCATTCATCACTAGCAAGGTCTTTCCACTAATAAGCTTATATTCCACAGACACACACACACACTACAATATTAATGTTAATTTTCTCCTATTATCATTGGCAATAACCCTTGCTTTTTCAGATTCTGAATTATAATTAATTGAATTTACTTATTCTGATATTTTTGTTTCAGAAAGACTTGAGTTTCTTTACTCTTCCTTCACCATCCTTTATAATAGGACAGAGACAGATATGCAAGAAACATCATCAAAGAAGATTGTTTCTGTTGTGTCACCCCAGAAGAACAAACGCAACCCTTCTGCAACTGGTTCAGTTGTGTTCACTTTCTTCCCTATTTTCCATTGATAAGCTCAAATTATATATATATATATATATATATATATATATATATATAGTGCTAATATTGGTGAGTCTTGTGTTGGTTCACTGTAGACCAAAATTCCTATGACTGCAACAGAGAAGATTCTGGCAAGAGCTGCTGAGAAATGTGAGGTGAGACCAGGGGAAAACGCATGGACAAATGTGGATGTTTTGATGATCAATGATATCACGTGTCCAGGTATAACTGGGATCTTCAAAAAACAGTTTGGCAACACTGCAAAGGTATCTCCATTCTCTTGTATTTTAACACGTTCTTTGGAACATGTTTGAAATTTTACTAAGTTATGAATAAACTTTTTAATGATATATTACTACATCGTTGAATGATAATAATGTAAAATTTGTACACAGGTTTGGAACCGTGAAAAGATTGTGGTTATCCCTGATCACTATATATTCACAAATGATGAACGAGCACACCGCAATGTGGATATTGCAAGAGACTTTTGTGTGGAGCAAGATATCAAGTTCTTCTATGATATTCAAGATCGCAGTAACTTCAGGGTTCGATTTCTCTGTAGTCTTTTCTTGCACATTGGTTCGTTTCATTTGAAAGTGAAGGATCCTTAGCCCTTTTAACGATTTGAAAGAACTTAATTATTTATTGCTTCAAAGAAAACAGTATCTTTAATAAACATTATAGATTGCATAATAATTTATATATTGCAGGCTAATCCAGATTATAAAGGTGTTTGTCATGTTGCTCTAGCACAGGAGGGTCATTGCAGACCTGGAGAGGTGAGTTCTGTTAACAAAGCTAAGACATGTTAAAATTTGAAATTTACAGATTTCTAAGATGTTCTGATCACTTGATATATGACAACAGGTCTTGTTTGGTACTGATTCACACACCACATCAGCTGGAGCATTTGGTCAGTTTGCCACAGGAGTTGGTAACACTGATGCAGCTTTTATATTAGGGACAGGGAAGATCTTACTCAAGGCAAGTAAAAAATATCTTCATTTTGTTTTATATGAAAAATACTTAAGACTTTGTTGATGAGGATTAAGACCTTTCATTAGGCCTATGTGTCTATAAGACCTCTATCAAATGATCCATAAGTGTCCAATTTATATCAGGTCCTCTGTAACCTAGATTCATTAAAAGGGTCACTCACCATGTTACCTATGCATCAAACCTAATACTGTTGCCTGTGAAGGTAATAGGAAAATCTAAGAACCACATTGCCCAGTTTATATCTTTCTTCCATGATAAACCAACACTATTATTTTGCTTCTGCATAACATCTTAATATTTGTTCTCATCAACCATGCCTACTGTCCTAAATATACTTAAACTGCAGGTGCCTCCAACATTAAGATTTGTACTGGATGGTGAAATGCCTAGTTATTTGCTCGCTAAGGATCTAATTTTGAATGTGGGTGATGCCTTCCTCTCACGTGTTATTCTATTTGAATGAAATGTGGTTAATCAAAATTATTTGGCACTAGTATATTATTATAAAACTGTTTTCTGTCGGTGATGTTGCCATTTGAAAACATTAACCATCATTCAGATCATTGGTGAAATATCTATGTCTGGTGCAACATACAAAACGATGGAGTTTGTTGGGACAACAATTGAAAGTTTAAGTGTATGTATACTTTAACTTTTTCCTTTTTTTCTCTATGCTATGTTATTTGGACAAGACTTTGGAAATTGTTGTATTGTAGATGGAAGAAAGGATGACACTATGCAATATGGTTGTAGAAGCTGGAGGGAAAAATGGTATTGTTGCTGCTGATAGGACTACATACAAATACCTTGAGGTTATTGGAGTTTATTTATGTCCTTAATGATTTTCTCAATTTCTTCGTTTCTCTCTTCTTTTTGGTAGGAAGCATGTAATATTTCCTTATGCATGTACTTACACACACATATATAAACATAAAAGATGCTGAATTTTCAATTACAAAAAAATATTGGCCAGTTCAGGAATGCTTGAAATAAGCCCTGCGGTACATGTTTGTGAGTGTATCAATTTTTGCCTAAATTTATAGAGTTTTCACATCTTAATGCATTTCCCTTTCTCTCTGTGCCATGGATTTTATATTGTTCAGTGGTTTTTCACAGGATAAGACGTCTGCACCTTATGAGCCAGTTTTTAGTGATGAGAATGCAAGGCAAGTTCTATTTGCACCTCGTGTATATACAAATATCGTTTATTTGATCTGTAATTGCCAAGATATTAATCCCCTTTTCGTGGATCTGGAATTGCAAGATGGACCAGAGATGATTTTACCTTTGATGTTTCATGTAATTTAAGAAAATTGTTCTTTGAAATTTGATTTGTAAGATATCTGCCATTTCTGATTGACCAATAATAGGGTAAAAGTTTTATAATGGTCAAATGGTCAGTTTGTATCCATATAATATAAATATTAGCTGCTGAAATTATGAAGTTTCATGCTCATCAAAATGTGGCAAGTGATGAGTAATTGGAAGATTTCAAAAGCTAGTTCTCTTATATTCTTAATCATTTTCTCTCCACAAGAAAATCACTATATATTTCCCCCTTTATTTTCTTTACTTTTTCTTAGGTAATCTTTTTAAATGTTTCTCTTTCTTCTTTTCATTTCTTGTTAATTTGCTAGATTTCTAGCCCAGTATAGTTTTGATGTATCAAAGATGGAACCATTAGTTGCAAAGGTACTTTTACTTTAACTCGATCATATTTTTTAACTTCATTTTGCCATAAACATGTTAAGAATTTTGTATTGAAAAAAATCATTGTGTTTGATTGCTAATATAATGTAATATGTTTGAACTACCACACAGCCACATTCCCCTGATAATCGTGCTTTGGCAAGAGAATGCAACAATGTGAAAATTGACAGAGTATACATTGGATCCTGTACTGGTGGGAAGACTGAAGATTTTATGGCTGCAGCAAAAGTTTTCTTAGCGGGTGTATGCGTATTATAATTTCTTATTCTCCTTCATTTTTATAACGTGCAAACTGAATATATTGGATGCTGTCATGCTGATGAATTTGGATCATGAATTGGAATTGAGGGAAAACATGTTATTTTTTCACTCGTCCTGTAGTGAATGTATTCAAATGAAAAATTACATACTATAGATAAGTTTTCCCCAATATCTATGTCCGATTGTAAAATTGTAAGCCATATACAACTTTTGCAAATGAGATAGTGAATATAATAATACAAACAATGCATACAAGGAAAACATAATGTTCTATGACCAGGAGTATGAGACAATTGAGTATTTTGATCTTAGTTCTTATTTTTAATTTTTCTGCTCATCAAACATTAGTAACTGACACTATTCCTTTTCTTTCTTTATCATTTTTAACATGATGAAACTGGTTCCATTGTAGGGAAAAACTGTCAAAGTTCCTACTTTTCTTGTTCCTGCTACACAGAAGGTCGGTGAAGGATTACTATTTCTATTCAAGTTATGGGGTGTATTTCCTATTTCATCGGTGCCAATTACCAAAATTGTCAAATTTTCAGGTTTGGATGGACTTGTACACACTTGAGGTACCTGGTTCAGGTGGCAAGACTTGTTCAAAGATTTTTGAAGAAGCTGGCTGTGATCCTCCAGCAAGTCCTAGTTGTGCTGCTTGTATGGGTGGCCCAAGAGACACTTATGGACGTTTGAATGAACCCCAGGTAAACTTACCCTTACTCATAAAATATTGCTTAAAAGGAAAATCCTAGTTTGTAGCTAAAATATTTGGATCTCTTGGAAACATCGTGTGAAGAAAATTTATCATTGTTCAGAGCCAATATAAAACCTAAAATGTTGTTGGGTCTGGAAATAAATCGACATTAAAAAAGAGTGGACTGAAGTTCCAGTTAACAAACTGCCCTTCTCTGCTAACTCAAATTCCTTTGAAAACGCTAGTTTCTATTTTCTGGAGCTATAGATAAAATGTATAGAAACTTTTTTATATTTAAACTGAGTTATTCTTTTTGCTGTTGATGTAAATGATGAAAGGACACTCAATGCAGGTCTGTGTCTCAACAACAAATCGAAATTTCCCTGGTCGGATGGGGCACATAGAAGGCCAGATATATCTTGCTTCTCCATATACTGCAGCAGCATCTGCACTAACTGGTTTCATAACTGATCCTAGGAAGTTCTTGTAGATGAGCTACGATGCAATAGGCATCAGTTTCTACCTAATTGGGAGAATAATTATAGAACTCAAAGGATTTATATGCTAGAGCCAGGATTATGCATTGAAAATCAAGTAGTTTGGTACAAATGAGCTTGTAAGCGTAGAGCATGTTAGTGTGGTTACAACTTGACAGCAGCCACATAATTTTTACAACTACAACAGCACTTGGAAAGTTGTCAAGATAGATTGCTAAGGTTCATGAAGTATATAGAACAACATAATATGCAAGGGTTTCTGTTGAAATCCATGTTACATAAACACAAGAATAATACAATGCTTCTTAAGCAATCACAAGGTGTTTTTTCTTATAGTTAAGTTCCATATATTATCGATCTAGAATTGTCAATGAGTTGAGGTATCTGAAACTATTGAAGTTCGCCTCAGAAAAGCTTACTCAAGCATGTTTATTTAGAACAAAATAGTTTACTTGAGTACTTGACATTTATAACACATGTTGACTCATATATTCTCCAACAAGAGTATTAAATGGAAACAACCTTTGCAATAAGAGGCACACGAATATTCCCATGTTGTTGTCGTTGGGTTGGGTCCATTAGAGAAGGCTGGTGGTATTGTCATCGACGGAGGAACTGCGGAGGCGGCGGATGCGCTCCTTCTTTTCTTTAGAGTCGCCGCCGCAACCAACGTAGCACTCAACACCGCAGATATTACTAAAGCATGAGAACAATCCACGCCCACGCCCACGCCCTCCCCCACCCCCACTCCCTCCCCCACCCCCACTCGCCGGACTCCCACCGTCGGTATGCCTCCGCGAGTGGCGGCTCGTCTTTGTGCTCGACGTCGGCTGGCTTGACAGCTCCCCGCGATCAATCACCGGCGGCAAGTCCGACTGCCACCTTTCCAACTTCGATTCCAAGCCCTCCACGCTCTCGACCACGCTCCACCCTACCACGGTCGAGTTCTCCCCATCGTCGATCACTGGCCTCCGAGCAATCGCCGCCGCCACCTCCGACGGCGACGGCCCCAGCTCTGACTCCGTCATCATCACCACCGGTCCCGTGTTCCCCAAGTTTGACCTCCGCGGTGTCATGTACTCCAACACGCCGTTCACCTTCCCTAACGGATGCATCGGCGTCGCCCTGTTCGGATTGAACTTCGATAGCGCCGGCGACGCCCGGAACTGCGGTACCCCCACCGCCGGCGAGTTCCGAAACTGCGGCTTCGGAGAAGCCGCATATTGAGACGTGGATAAATTCTTAAACTGTGGCGCCGGAGAGCTCTTAAACTGTGGCGCCGGAGAGCTCTTAAACTGTGGCGCCGGAGAGTTCTTAAACTGTGGCGCCGGAGAATTTTTAAACTGCGGCGCCGGAGATCCCATATACTGTTGTGCCGGAGAATTCTTATATTTCGGTCCTGGAGAGTTCATATACAGCGGTTTCGGAGAATTCTTGAATTGTGGCGCCGGAGAGTTCGCATACTGTGGCGCCGGCGAGTTCTTAAATTGCTGTGCCGGAGAGTTCATATACTTCGGCGCCGGCGAGTTCCTAAATTGCTTCGCCGGCGAGTTTATATATTGCGGCGCCGGAGAGTTTTTAAACATTGGTGCCGGCGAATTCATATAGTGTGGCGCCGGAGAGTTTCGAAACTGTTGTTTGGGGGTGGCGCGTACATCGTATATGATTGTGTTTACTGGAACGTGTTCTTCTTCTATGGCGTCTTCTTCTTCTTCGACGAAGTCGTTTTCGGTGATGTCAGCATCCGCGTCGTGGTCAAGTTGATGATTATGAAAATCGTCGTAAACGACGTCGTTGTGGTAGTGATGAGGTGGCGAAAGTTGCTCCACGTGGAGAATATCATCTTCATCATGGGGACTCGCTTTTCCGCTTTTGATCTTCCAGGGCGAAACGGTGTCGCTGAGTACCGAGCCGGTTTCTTCGTCGATGCTACTCACAACACTGCCCTTGGACCTCGATTTCTTCTTCTTTCCTTTTTTACTATCATCCACGTTAACTTCGTATCCTGAAATATTGGAGTTCGCTCTGTTATGGTTAGCCACGGCTCGGTTGTGCCGCACCAAGGCTTCCGCGGCCATCACGGAGCTGCTGTCGCTCTTCGCGCGGCGGAGCTCCTGTTTGGGAGTGGCCGAAGCCGCGGCGCGGACGTGGGGGCTCAGGTGGTTGTGGCTGTTGTAGGCGTCCTTCTCTCCCATGAGGTGGCGATATCCAACGGCGGAGGGATTGTGAGTGTAGAGCGGCATGCTGCTCATGGAGCTGTCGAGGACGGTGAAGCCGATGTTAAGGATCCCCTGGGGCCGGCCGGAGGGGCGGCGGACCTGGAGCGCGACGAAGCGCATGCCGAGCGGAGTGCGGTTGTTTTGGGAGGGGCGCGAGGGTGGAGGGGCGAGGTTTCCGACGAGGACGCGGACGGTGCCGACGTGGATGTCCTTGAACCAATGAAGCGCGTAGATCTCAATCATGATGGCGGAGGAGTCGGAGTAGAGAAAGTCCTCGTCGACGCGGAAGACGAACTTGTCGTTCCACGTCGGATGCGTGTGGCCCTCCGTGTCCACGCGCGTGGAGAGCTTCCGGTCCGGATGGACCCAAGAAACCGCATAGGTCCGCATGTTTCGGCCCACGGGAGCCAAGTCTTGGGCCGATATCACGTTGAGCTCCAGTAATTGGAAGGGAGGCATGATTTCAGACATTTTTGTTTAACGTGGATTAGTTAATTAATTAGGAGGAATTAGTGATGCGATGCACCCAACGAGGCTATTGAGTGCATTGCATGATACAATGAAGAAGAAGAAGAAGATGATGATGACGATGATGATGATGGCTTATTTGGGTTTGTAGGCTCGGATGTATCTTTTGTAGAGTCTGTCGGAAGTTTTGGTCCGTTTAAGGGTTTTGATCCAGCGGCGGTGGAAGATGGAGGTTATGCGGTTGTGGGCGCGGGGAGGGCTGCCACTCGCTGTCGTCCAGGAGGAGGACGACGAGGGAGGGCGTGACATGAATTGGGGGAGGCAAATGGAGAGGGAGGGACCCACCAATTCCCCAAACGACACCGAATCAGAGGAGCCATTCGTTTCTTTTTAACCCTTCTTCTCACCTCTCTTTTCGCTTCCTCCCTCAACCACATTACGTGTTAGTTTTTCTTACACCCTATCCTTCCTTTTTTTAGATCTATGCTTACACTTTCCCCTCCAATATTAGGGTTAAAGGGTAATTAACCATCTTTTTTCATCATCCATGCATCCATGCATCCATCATAACCTACTCAAACTCACCCCTGCATTTCCACCATTTTCACTCCCATCTTACCAGAAACAGCCTTTGCAAAATACCTTTCATCCTCCACGCTCACCAATATATCAACCATTTAGGTTTTATCCGTTCGCAACTGAAGAACGTCTGTTATTCAACAAAAAAATAATCATTTAATAATGTTTATTCATATGAGAATTTTTTTATGATAAAATAATATTAATAGAGATATTTCTCATATTAACTGTGGTTCAATTATAAACTAATATATACGGTAATTTTATTGATTTTTACAAATTACTACCTTTAAAATTATTTCAAGGATGATTTCTAGTTGATTGATATAGTAAATTTTTTACACATACCCATTAAACTCTTTTTTTTTATTATTATTTACCTATTTAAAATTATTTATGTGAATCAAGCAATTTTTCATTTTAAATTATTCAATGTCCTTTACATAGTCAAATCAAAATTACTTTAGCCAACACTATAATTGTTCAAGAGTGATTATTTATTGTCAATCGCTCATAATTTCCACAATTTGAAATGAAAAGTTATTGTACGGTTGAAGATCACCCTGACTCAATTCGACCAATTTCCAAGTAGTCAAATTTTTCTATTTTTTTGGTAAGTTAAAAAATAATTTCATATTACATTAATGTTGATTCCAACAATGATCATATGGGCAATGTCCTTCTTTATGGCTGTAGAGTATAATATTTGGGAGAGAGCAGGGGAAGTGTTTTGATAGTGAGGATAATGATTGTTTAGGTATTATATAAGTTTTGAAAAAATAATTATAGTGTGAAATAAAATATGAAGGTGCAAATAGCAAGCCCAATAGTTTTGAGGAAACAGGTGTAAGTAATATTCAGTTCTTATTTTTTGCTTAAAAAGCCCAATGCGTAGCTTTTGTGATTTTTATCACGATTTCAGAGCAAGAAAATTAGTTCAGTGGGTAGCTTTTTAAAAAATTAAAGTAGATTTAAAATTATTTTGGTAATTTCATTTTGGATATCTAGCGGTAAAATTACATGTTATATGAAAAATTAAATATTTAGAGAATTATTTGTATAATTTTAAGAGAGTTGTTAATAATATTTTCCAATACAAATTTCTAACTCACATTTTTTTATTGATTAAAAAATAAAAATTAAAAAAGAGATTCATTAAATAATTTTTAAGTAAAAAGGTAAAAATTATTAACATTATAATTTTTTATAAATTTTAGTAAATGTTCAAATTAACGTGAGACTTAAGAAACGGATAATAATGAATTAACTTGATTCATCACCACCCATGCCCTGCATATTCATTTTTTGGCAGTGTTTGCTAAAAAGTTGTGCTTTCATGTGATGAGACACTTTCTTCCTAAGCTTCTTCAACAGAATCACGTTACTCTTGCTTCTTGTGGGTGGTCTTTTGACCTTCTGTTACATAACTCCACATTGAAAGCTAAAATTAGTATCCTTTAATTATATTTTTTCCCCTGAATCTTAATAAAAAGTGATTTTTGGTCCTTTAACTGTTTATATAAGTTTTTAGTTTCTTGATTAATTAGTTATCAGAATTTTATTTTTATTACATGAAAACTTAATTTGAATAATTCAAAAATGGAGGACTAAATGCGATCGATTAAAATATATAAGAACTGAAAATGCAATTATTGTCGTCATCTTCCTCCTCGTGGTCTAACGAGAGGCTCTACGACTAGGGATTTGGATTTTTGTAACTTCAAGCAAGCAGAAGATATTTAAAAAAGCTTGGACCAGAATAAATGCTTATTAACTATGAACAAACATTTTTCCCATAATATTGCTAGCAATATCTAACAACTGACTTTGCTTTTTAGGTTCTGTTTTTCATTCTTATATTTCAACTTTAACATCTCCAAGACTCGTAGCAAATTACAGATATTGGAATATCTTGTTGATAGTACCATGGATGGTTCCAAGTTAGTGCTGGAGGATGGGTTTGAGTCAACAACCTTGTATTCTGCTCCATCATTTGATATATACAACATCCCTCATGGAGATGGCAACACCCCGGAAGAAATTTCGAAGAAAACTATTTTGATTGGACAGAATTTGGAAGCCACAGGCAGCGGTGAGTTCAGTTTTAGGAACAACAAGATGGATTTGATTGAGGAAGGTGAGAATGAGAATGAGAATGAGAATGAGAATGAAAATGAGAATGAGAATGAGAATGAGAATGAGAATGATTGGTCAAATGGGATTCAGAATTTGAGTATTGAAGAGGAAGACGTTGCACCACCTAGCCCCCCCATGTATCTGGCAACGGGGCTTGGGATTGATGGTGAGTTAGGATCTGATAAACTTGTCGGTGATGATATATTTAATCCCAACTTGCAAGAAAGTCAAGATCTTGAACGGTATTACAAGAGCATGATTGATGAGTATCCCTGCCACCCTTTGGTTCTCAAAAAGTATGCGCAGGTTTTACAAGTGAGTTGTCAATGATGAAATGAAACTTATTGTAGATATTGCAGATTTCTGTTTAAATTGTGCGATCTTCAATTCAGAAAGACAAATTTTGAAATTTTGATTCTGACATGAATAGATACAGGTCTTTTGTTTTGGATTGAAATTGGCATAGACATTGAACTTTTTATGTTTGTTGTAAATCCCATGACGCATGGCTATTAGTACAACTCATTTTTTAAAAATAATTTATACAAGAGTTAATTATGTTTGTAGGAGGCATGCATGGTTGACAAATGAAGCTCTATTGTTTAACCATCATCTTTTAGTTTCATTGAGACTAGCATGAAGTTTCTTATAGTTCTTCTCAGATGCTTGACATCCAACTTTTGACTTCTAATGATGATAGACTAATGGAGACCTTCAAGGGGCTGAGGAGTACTTTCTTCGGGCTACCATGGCAGATCCTAATGATGGTGAAACCTTGATGCAGTATGCGAAGCTGGCATGGGAGAACCATCATGACAAGGATAGAGCATTAGTCTATTTTGAACGTGCTATTCAAGCTGCACCTGAAAACAGGTAGATAACCAAAGCCAAATTATCTATCTCATTTGAAATATGGCAAGGGCGTTGTGTTTAAAAGCTAAAAAAATCATCAGTTATAACTGAGTTCTGGCCTAATAGTTGCTCCTCAACCTTATTGTAACCTGCAGAAAGTGAAAGCTTTCCATGTCTAAAAAAATAAGATAACGGTAAACATGTAATAATATATCCTTTTCAGCCATGTTCTTGCAGCATATGCTAGTTTTCTCTGGAAGATTGAAGATGATGACGATGAAGACGGAAAACATGAAATTCAGGTGCTTTTCTCTTTTCCGACCTTTTCTTTCCTTAGGGGTCATTTTGTCTTCCGAATGACATACATTGCTTATTTAATACTCATGGTTTATATCTAAGCGCAGAGTGACAAGGAAAATCAAAAGACTGAACCTGTGAAGCCCTCCAAAGAAAAAAGTGATCCAATCAGCCAATTCTCAGTTCTTTCAGCTACACAGGAGATTGATGCAGCACATATTGCAACAGCTAATTGTGGTGAAGAAAGTAATGTTGAAGATTATTTTAAGAAGATGATTGATGAAAATCCAAATAATCCTTTGTTTCTGAAAAAGTATGCTCAGTTTCTGTTGCAGGTGAGGTTTTTCATTTTAGTTTTATGTTCCGAGTCACACAAATATGTTAGGTATATGATTAAACACCAACAGATGCTTCTCTGTCTAAATTTTTTTCGATGTACCAACAAATGTGAGCTTCTTAAGCTGTCTTAATATTTGGACTGAAGAAAGTCTTCAATGTGCAAACTATGATTAGTTAGATGAGTTTTTAACGAAGGTAAATATGAGATTTCACTTTATTGTAAATGTACAGTCCAAGAGAGATCATCAAGCAGCAGAAGATTACTACTCACGTGCAATAGTAGCTGATCCCAGTGACGGTGAAGTGATATCAGAATATGCCAAATTAGTATGGGAACTCCATCATGATTGGGAAAAAGCTTCATTTTTATTTGAGCAAGCAGTTCAGACTACCCCTGGGGATAGGTACAGTTTTTGAGACACGTCTTATATAAATGTTTTGCTACTTTCAATGTTTATAATTCTCAAAAATAGGAGAGAATAATTAGGACCTTCTTGATTTAGAGTAAATCCTACGTTCAAAGAATTATTGAATCATCTATAACAAGTGTGCAGTGCAGTATACATGTGCCCTTAATTCTGAACAGAAAAGAAGAAACCTTTACATAAATAATTAAGATGCAACTGTTTACAACTTCTCTTCTTTCAGCAATGTTCTGGCAGCATATACCTGCTTTCTCTGGGAAACAGACGATGGGGAAAGCTAAAATTTAAAGGCAGATCCATGTTCAAGTGATCTTCTGCGGGAAAAGGGGCCAGATAATTGCTCGTAGTTACAGGTGAATAAAGAAACATTTACAATCTGCACGTGGAAGTAGCAAGCTTAGCTCATCTAGAATGAAGAACCATATTTCTTTACTGACTGCATTTTTTTGACCGAAATGTTTCGTTTTTCTAGAATAACATGTATCTAATTTGCAGCAGAACAAGGATAATTTACCAAATGATTTATGGTTATGTTAAAAAAGTTCAACTAGTTAGAGAAATTTCTTTCCCTAATTAGTGTTGCAGTCATTGAGAGGATACCCTGGCTAGTTGATGGACCTATTCGAAACCATTCCGGTACTACAATGTCCATCCTTCTTAGTACACGTACACGCCAAAGAGCTAGTTAGGGATAAGTCGTTCTCCTTCAGTCACATGATTCCTTGAAAGAACGTACACTCTTTTTTTTTAAGCTAAAGTGATTCTAAATATGAAAGCTTATTTTTTAGTTTGATTAAATTAAAATTTTGATACTTATATACGTGAATTTCAATTTGGTGTGAAAGAAATTTCCAAACTGATTCCTTTTTTCCTCGGCCCCAGGGTGGGGGTATCAGAAGATGGGAAGCATTTTGTTATAAACAGAATCCTACGATAAGGGACAAATGAATTTATCAGAATCAGCACGACTACTAAGAGGTCCACACTTTGAAAAAAATAAACAATAACCCTTGCAAACAATTCATCTCAGTTTACTTTAGGTATCACTCATCATTTAGTCATCGTTTTTTTGTCAAAAAGAAGCATGACACTTGAGTCAATCTACCTAAGAGAAACAGATTAAAAAAAAGTATAAATATGATAGATGATATAATACGACAAAAAAAGAGACTAAAAGGTTTTTTAATATTATGGGATAAAGATTTCTTTTAGTCAAGGATTTCATGAATTCATACGATTATCCGATTGGAATGTCTGATGAAGATAACACAATTCAGAAGATAATACAATTCATATTTGATTTTGGTAAATCCAGCTTTAAACATGTATTCATATTTAATTTTGGTAAATCCAGCTTTAAACATGTATTCAAGATGTGAGTCATTCAGTTTTCATTTTAAGATGATTTCCTCAGTGCAAGAAATTTATTTTTATTCAGATCACAATTTTCCTACTTTGCAAAGGAATAAGTCCTCCCTACATGTTATAATGTATGTAATAGACAAAACTTAAATACAATTTTTTTTAAAACATTTTTAATATTATTATTTTCTAATTAGATTTGGAGCTTGTCTTAATAACTTATATTAATCTTTAGTACAAGTTCTCATATAAGTTATCAAAAATTAGGAACAATTTAAATGATGAGGAGGAGGAAAATAACTATATTTCAAAACACAATGTAAACTGATCATAAAGTTCGTGAACAATTAAATGAAACAAAACGGCCCTTACATTAAAAATAAATGACATATTCCCCGAACATCATAATTTAAGGCATAAAAAAAAATATAAATATTTGATTCTTAAAATCTATTGAAACTGACTATTTATGCTGAAATCTCAAAATTTGATTCTCTTGGTATAAAATTATGCTGATTGGGCAGGATTGTGACCATTTCTTGGGCCTTGATACCCAGAATATCCCTTCTCTTGACGGGTAGTGGGTCTATAGAAACCGTTTCCTCTCGCTTTGTTATACTCTCTTTCACCTCCATCTTGGCCACTTCCCCTGCCATAGCTCCTTGGACCAAAACGCCCTCTTTGTGCCTCTGATTGATAGCTACTCCTACCTCTGCCCCTCCCTGTTGATGATCATCTCAGAACAACCATAACATAAAGCAGAAAAAATAGTTTATGAATAGTTTAACCATGCAACTAAAAAACACAGGCTTTTGCGGCCAAAAAGGGTGGCTAGTTTATGAACAGTTTAACTATAGTCATCTCTGCTTAACCAGTGTCATATTATTGTTACTGTTATATATGACCAAATTGTGCTTGGTCATTAGACAAATAGTTTGAATAATTGAAGTGTTATGTGGGTCAAATCATATAACATCTTTTTGTCCATGTCACTAAGGAGAAAGAGCCCCACCAAAAAAAGGAGCTGACAACACATAGTATGACCCTTTAGAGTAAGTTTGGAACAGACTTAGAAATTAGATTACATGATCAATGATCAATTATGTATATAATTGATTATTGTTATAATCCAGTGTAATTAAAATTAGATTTTATTGGATAAGTTTACTTGGATTAACTTTATTTGGATGCCACAAAAAAATAGCCGCTATGTATGTGTGTGTATATATATATATATATATATATATATGAAGCAGAAAAAGAAAAAGTTCTAGGAAAATAATTATAAGCTACAGATTTTCAGATTCACAAAGACAACTTACTTTTTAAAAAAAAAAGTTATTTAATAAATTTCAGATGATGGCCCGAATATCCAGTTTATTTTATAAACAACTTATTTTTCATAAAACCAGCTACAAAGGGAAGAAAAAAGGTTTTCCCAAACATGCTCTAATATATTAGTAATTTCTCTGAACTTTCATTTAACCAAGTATTATTATATTTTGAGTCAAGGATATTCATGAAGAGAGAAATTTTGGAGAAGAAAAAACACAATAAAGAAGAAACATAGAAAGAAGACATACTTGCTCCTCGGGAAGGGATGTTACTGTTTGGTCTCCTCTCTTCAATGTATACTTGTCTTCCTGCTACTTCAACAGATCCTGCCTGTAAACATACAAACAAACGTGAGTGTTAAAACGTGACTTGAAAGGTGAAAACCTGGAAACATAGATCAGAAACACTTTAGTCTGTTAGATAGATCAATGCAGATCGAAAACTTGTATAATCATTGAGCAACTAATATGTTTAACATTATTTTTTTTTTCCTTAAAAAGGGGTGATATTACAGCATAATTATTAATTCCAAAGCAGTAGATAACAAATTAATTATCTAAAACGAAATCCAAACCTTGATCGCATTATGAACCCCACTCATATCTTCAAATTCAACAAATGCATAGCAAACTCCAACATCCTGGAGATAACAGGAAAAATTAGCTCTGTAATGATATACAAATTCAACAATGACCTAAGATAGTTAATTGAAGAATAGTAGTCATTCCCAAATAGCAATGCAAAGCCCCATAACTTCTATTTTGAAGCTACACATTACATAAATTACAACACAAATACATAACATCAAAGACATTCATAATGGATGGATGGAGCCATTATTGTTGATGGGAAAACAATACCATATTTAGAATTTAGAGCAAATAAAAGTTAAAGGGTAGAGTTCAGAAGAACAAGAGAGCATAGAACACCGAACAAAAGACCTATTCTATTACAAAATGAGAGTGATGAAACAACAGAGGATAAAACAGTGGAATGTTGTATGAGTCCAGGGTTCACCAGAAAAGCAGCAAGCTTGCCTGTGAATTCCCAAAGAATGCTGTGTAATGTCAGGAATATCACCACGGAAAGAAGAACTCCATCAGAGTGAAAGATTCAGGTTTCTGAGTGGGCAGGGGATGCAAATGAGGATAGGAAGAGTTTCTGATTGGATCAGATATAAATGGGATGAAATTCCAAGATTTTTCATAAAAACAGCTCAAAATGACACCATTCTAGGGCCAGAAGAGAAACTTTCATTTGCAAACAGGATAGCAAATCAAAATGGCTACAATTACATGTGAAAGCAGCCAACACACTGATACCCAACTGCTCCACAACAGGCGACACACAAACGGCTGGAATCCAAAGTGCAAAGCTGCTATAGCAGCACCATCACATGCAGTTGATACAATGATTTGAAGACGTAAAAACCTACCTTGCGACTTCTTATGACTACACCTTCAGGCCGAATCCTGCCAAAATTCTTGAATTCCTCTTCAATTTCAGAAGCAGACACGGTAGGGGACAAGTTTCTCACATAAACAGATTTGATTTCATCTGAAGGCATTTTAAATCAAATAAAATGTTACTAATAAATGAGTAGTTCAAAATAAATCCTACATACAGGCATGTGATGATTCTTTTGAGATGTAATGAGCCATCATAAATGGGCATCAACACCAAAGAGTTACAATCTAAAAAATAAAATAAAAAATCAAATGATAGTCTCAACAAGTACACACAATAACCTTCATCTTCAGTTGTGGGAATCTCGTCCACTACATCAGTTTCAGACCTTTCAAATGCATTAGTCAATGTCAGTGTTTGCTGACTATTAGTCAGTGGAGAACGATCCCAGTCCAAAGATGACATATTCTTATGAGATGTCTGACAAGATACAGATGGCGTAGCTTGTCCTTTAGCAACCTGTAACTTCAACAGTTTCATAACATAGTCAGTTCCAAAGTCATAACTGAATCTCAAAAGAAAAACATTGCGCAGAAAGTAATCTATTTGTTAGTTGAGACATACAATGGAAGCATAAGTATGTTTTTGGGGCTCCTCAGCAGGTTCTTCAGAAGAAGGTACATGTTCTTGCACAGCATTAACAGTAGGTTGAAGTAAACCACGTGACTCTTCAGTGAGAACATCTTCCTGAATATGTTCAGAATCATGGACTAGAGGCATTTGTTGCTGTGAAAATCCATAATTATTGACTCCACCATTTTCTTTGACCTCATTTGTAGCAACAAAGTCCCTTGCCAGTATATCTCCACCCAACAGGTAGTTGGACACTGTAAAAGTAAAACTCATAGATCTCAATTACATAAAAGACTACAATTAGAAGAATTGATTATAGTCCATAACAAGCCATAATGGTTATAAAACAAACAAACAAACAAAAAGTCATAAGGAAAAGTTTTTGAAGTTTTAATGTTTTATAAAAACATTTATCAGCAATAAATGCAGTTTGCAATTAAACTTACTTACCATTTTACATTATAAAATAAAATTACCACCAACTACTTGTTATGGCTAAGTTCATATGGTGGTTCAGATTTAGAAAGCTAGAAACTCTTTGATAGAAATCTATAGTTACCATTCAGACTAAATCCTTAATTGTGTAAAAGAAAATAAAGAAACAAAAATAAATCAAACTTTCTTCCATAAGTTAAAATCAACATATGCAAGTCAATTTTCAGAGAAGTTAAATGGGAAATTTTCAGTTTAGTGCATAAGTTGATTCTAACTTATGAGAAAAGTTTTATTTTATTTCACTTTCTCATTTTCTTCTCCACAAATATTTATGAAGAAGTTTATCCAAATAGAACCTAAAAGCTAAATTTCAATTTGATAACAGCAAGAATACAGTTGTTAATGTGATAATGCCTGGTGGTGACAATGAATAACTGATGGTGATGATGATGATGTAGAAAATAGTCAAAATACAACATTGGACTATACATAAACAATACTCACAGCCCTGTAATAATAAGCTACATAGTTATCAGTCGCACCAGATGCAATGCACGTGAAGATGATAATAAAGTAGGTATGGGACTAAACAAGTTAATTAACTTGCATTTTCTGACTTTTCATATTAAGAACACCAGATCGTCCCGGACAAGATATATAAACAACAAAATAATATTAGACTACCAGTCTAAGTCGGGTTTTAAACAAAATCAGATAAAAAAAAATCCACATAAAAGAACGGACCCACGATGACAGTAGAAAGTCACATAGACCTAACTTGTAAGTAAAAATGCAATAAAAAAAATATTTCACTTTTCATTTATCTTATAATGACAATAACTAATAAGTGAAGCAATAATTATAAGATTCGATCAGAACTCGAGATCCCTAAGGCTGAAGCAGAACATACCTGGTTTATTTGTGCTAGGAGCATTCAATTTAGAATCAAAATTGCTCTGAGCCAAAAATACAGGTTGGAGATGATGAACTGGATCCTCGTCAACAAAGTGAAAAATATCATTGAGCACAAAGTATCCCTTTTCTTGGGGTGCAAGGAAGAACAACTGCATAAATTTCCTCCTCACATTGTAGTCCTTAAGTTGCACAGAACCGTAAACCAATATAAGAACTCCACCACTCCAAGATTCCAGACATTGCACTGTCTTGATTTCAATTCCAGTAAAACTGAGTGACATAACAAGTGCGTGGATTTGCTGCCCAGAGAGAAATTTCTTTAATTCTGGGGGAAATAAGAGCTTCACTATAATTGCACAGGTAGGAAACAGAAGAAAACGTTCCAATCCCTTCTACCAATAAATAAATTGACTGATATACTAAGACCATTCAAAAACAGCGGTCAGAACCTCTAATCCAAAGATTATATACCACACAAGACAAAGCTAGAACAAGAAGATAGAAAAGCTGAAAATGTCCAATAACATATTCCAAACCACAATATAGAGGCCAAAAATACAAGTCTATAAAAAAAATCAAAATATGCTTAAAATAGAAAAAACGAACCAGCATTGCAGTGGCAGTCTCCGTGGCGTTGCCATCGATGCGTAGCATGGTGCTGGCTTCAGAGTAGAACTGATACACCAACTCGGGCTTGGTCTCAAGAACATGGTAGTACTGCCCCACAAAGTAAGTACCCACCTGAACAAAACAAAAATGGTTGCTTTTAAGGTTAATTAGAATGGTTGCGAAAAAGGGTACGTGGGAAAAAAGAAAAAAGAAATTACACGTGAACCTGAGTAGCCGAGAGGGGAAATGGAAAGGGTGTGGCCATTGTAGAAAACCCTAAAAAGGGGGCGTCTTGTCCCCTCCCCAATCAAAACCTCACCTCACCTCACCTCACCTCAGATCTCCCTTGAGATCTGCACCACAGCAAGAGGGTGAGATTTTAGAGAGAGAAAGAGATATTAAATTTTGTATAGTTAACGTTGTTTGTGGTGTGGTGTTTTGGGGTTTAGTTTTGTTTTGTCTGGGACTGTGTTGTTGATGATATCATATTGCTGGATGATGGAGGAAGAAGCATGCTGTACCTTTCCCCCTTTTCTTAAGCCTTTTCCCACTTCACTATCTCACTCTTTTGTCCACAAATCTCCTTCCTCCACAGATCATAATTTCAAGCCCTCATTTTTATTTTTTTTTCTACCTTCAATTCCCAAAAATTAGATATTTTGGTGTTTCAGGTTTAAATGCCTTGAATTGGGCTTTTACACTTTTTAAATTAATGAAATTTGATCCACTATTAATGTTTTGTCCCATTCTGTGCATCTAGAATGATATAGATCATAATTTCTTATATAAGAATGACAATAACATTACATGATATTATGATTTGTTGAAAATATAAATTTGATTTATTTGATAGTGTTTTGTATGATGCAATTCCTCATTATTTATGTAAACTAAAACCATAGATTTAAATATATTCTTAATTCTTTCAATAATAATAATAATAATAATAATTAAATTAATCATTTTAATTATTATAATTTAAAAAATATATTATCAATTTTTAATTTGAGAAGATAACTTAATTATGAAAATTAAAAATAGATTTAAATTTATGTCTTGTTTTAATATAACTCAATATTTCCTATTCAGATTAAGAAAATTAACATTTGATAAAACTACTTATGATATCAATTTTTACATTTCCAACTTAATGAACTAAACATTTTCATAATAATTCAATATATCATTATTTTTTATTTGATGTCTACTCGTTGAAATTATAAAATCTTATAAGAGATAGAAAGGAGAAAATATTAATATAAATTTATGTTAAGATAGAATAAGTATTAAAGTGAAAGAAAAATATTATTATTATAAAAAAATAATTTAATAATTATGTAAGGTTTAAAAAATTAATGAAAATTTTAATGTTTGGTTTTTATTAGTTCAATTAATAAGAATAAGATTTTAAAGATATGACAAGAAATAGCATTTTTGTTATGACGAGAAATAGTACTTAAGTGATTAAGAATTCAATTTTTGTATGAAAAAAAAATTATTTCTATCATTATACATAAAAAAATATATCATTTATATAAAAAAAAATAGTTTTTCAAAATTATATTAATTGGCATAAAATAAAGTTTGACTTTTTATATTTTTTAGTGAAAGAATTTTAATAATAATAATAAAATATATGAATTAAGTATTATTTCAATGTGTCTTTGGAAGTTGTAATTCCTTATATGAAGAACTAAAATAGCAGCCATTAATGGTGGAGGTTGGAGTAATCTTGTTGAGATTAAAAAAGACAATTAATTCCAATAAATTCACATGGAGTAGCACGAGATTTTATATTCATAGAAAATTTATATATTCTAAAAATAATTTTGAACAATTATTTCAACTTTTTATACATGAAAATTTTAATTATTAAAAAATAAATTAGTTCATTTTAATTACTAATAAATATATTAATTTTTTAAATAAATAATAATATAATTATTAAATAACTTGACATGATATACAATATTTTAATATAAATTAATTAAGTCAAACTTAATCTCAATCCAACCTAAACTATTTTAGTTAATTTTAATTATTTTAAGTACAATTTGATTTGAATTAATTTAACTTATTAAATTTAATTTAACATATTTTATTATAATTTAATTACAAAAATTTAATCAAATTTAACCCACCTTAACTCAAAATAATTGAATTTAATCAAATTCAACTCACCTTAAACTTGAAAATGGATAAAGAATGAAACGAAAATGTAAAAGTTAAAAATAAGACTTTTGTATGAAAAAGGAGTATTTTTATTTAAAAATTATCCTAAAAAGGTTAAATTGACCAGTATTTATCATTTGGGGTCAAATTGTGTTTTTAAAACACGACTTCAAAATCATACTTCATAACACGATTTTTAAATTTTTATTTGTTTTCTTTAAAATGTACTGAAGTCGTGTTTGATAACATGACTTCAAATTTTTTTTATTTTTTAAAAATGTTAAAGAAATCGTGCTATTAAGCACAATTTCACTTTTTTTTTTTAAATTAAAGAAGTCGTATTATCAAGTACGACTTCACTTTTTTTTTTCTAAAAAATAATGGTGAAAAAGAAACGGGTTGACGTCATTAGACATTTTGTATCTTTATTATTCATATTTATCTATATCTCGTAAACATTTTATACTATATATAATTTTTTAAATATCCATGAATGTTTTTTAATATATGAGGTTTAATTAAATCATAAACACTAAACTCAAATAATAAACTCACTCTAATAAGAAATATGACACATTAACACAGCTTACCTACACTAAATTTAAAACGTTTCAAATTTTGTGTTCTATCACTTTCTCAAAAAAATAAAAAAAAAAAGGTGAAGTCATGTTATCAAGTACGACTTTTTCAATTTTTTTTAAAAAGGTGAAGTCGTACTATCAAGTACTATTTCTTTAATTTTTAAAAAAAGAAAAATAAATAAAAAATAAAATCGTGCTTGATAACACAACTTCTTTAACTTTTAAAAAAAAAAATTAAAGTCGTGTTATCAAACACGACTTCAATGTCTTTTAAGAAAAAAAAAATTAAAAATTTAAAAATCGTGTTACAAAGTATGACTTCTACATAATGAAGTTTGAAAGTACGACTTGACATAGTAAATACTAATCAACTTAACCTTTCAGTTAATTTCTAAATAAAAATACCCCATTCGTATAAAAGCCTAAAAATGATATATAGATGTAAAAAAATTATATCAACAATGTAAATATAGATGTAATTAATGTAACTTATTATCAAACAATGCAATAAAAATGATGTTTCAAACAAGTGGCAATGAAATTATCTAACTAATAGAAAATTGAATAACTAAATTACCTCATTAACAAAAAAAACATAATAAAATTTTTACCAAACTTATTAATCATGAGTATGCATGTATAATTTGGTAAGAAACTTATGTTTGAAAGTAGTACGAATGCAATGAATTCATAATGAATTACAATGCATAACAACTGAACCAAAGACAAGTACTTTGATGGAAAATAATTAAACTGATTGGACTAATTTTTTACTGATCAAAACAAGTTTTACGAACTGAAAAACATAATTAAACTGATTAAGATGGAAATATATTGATTGAAATCATGAATTAAAAAAACTATGAACTCAATCGAATACAAACCTATATGCAAGAGATGTTATTTTGACTCTATTCCACTCTTGCACACAAAAATACCAATTAATCAACCAAAATTCTTATGAATTAAGAGTGGTTGGAGAATTTAATCAAACTTTACGATCTTATCATATAGTTCTTAATCAAGAACAACAATTAGAAACTTGTAAGAAAATATTTCAAATTCATATATCAATTCATCAATTTTCAAACTCGTGCTTAAATGTTTATAATCATAAGTTCTTAAGATGGTAATTATAACAACAACGGAATAAGATTGTGGAATTGAAAAAGTAAAAAAAGAGTTAGAGAATTTAATCATATTCTACAACCTTATCGTATAGTTCTTAATCAAGAACAACAATTACAAACTTGCAATAAAATATACAAAACTCGGATCAATTCATCAATCTTCAAACTCATGTGTATAATCATAATTATAACAAAAACTAAATAAAATTATGAAAATAAAAAAGTAAAGAAAATAAAGCTTGAAGCAAAATGAAAAGGTAGAAGAAAAGAGAATTTAAAAAAAAAAAAAAAGAACTTGCATAAATTTGAAAAAAAATAGATAATGATTTTATACATATATTTTCTTTACCTTTGACTGTCTATATAGAGGTTTTATGTGATAAAAATGGATGGGTCCAGTTCATGGTTCAATAGGTCCAATAAAATAAAATTACAAAATGAATCCAAAAATATTACACTATGTTCTAACTTCTCTAATTTATCAAAAATAATTTTAAATTCTAAATACAATTATATAAGTAACTAAATTGAAACTCTGAAAATATAGAATTCAATAAAAAAAGAATAAATTAAATCAGACAACTACACAAAAATATATAAACTAAAATAAGTAAAAGTTAGAATGAATAAAATACAAAATATAGTAAAAATTTAATATACAGAATGTATCTACAACTACTCCTATTTATTAGAAAAAAATTAAATGTCTTTTTAATTGACAATAATAAATATATAAAAAAAATTAAATATGCATATAACTATAAAAAATAAAGAGAAAAAAGAATTTAAGAAATATAATAAAAATATAAATGGATGATTTATCTAATTAAACTTCATCAAATTTAGGTTTAAGTTAAATTCGAAATCGAATTAAGTTAAATCTTAATTCGGATGAAAATAAATTTACACTTAAATTCAAACTGAGTTTAATTTGAATTTAAGTTAAGTTTATATTTAAATTTAAATTAAGTTGAATCTAAATTTGAATTACATAATAATCTTGATCCTGTTAGGCCAAATTTGGATACCAACTAATCAAAATTAAGAAATGATAAATCAATACTATATAAATTATAATCGAATAAAAAAATGTCTTAATAATAAATAAATAAAAGAGAAAATATAAAAATAAAAATATAAAAAATATAAAAAAAATTAAATTTTTATATTTTAATAAAATTTAAAATTATTTAATTTTGAATAATCAAATTATTATGATAAATTCTTATAATTTAAATTTCCTTCGAAATTTTATATATAAATAATATATTTTATTATTCACATTTCAAATTAATTTAAAAATTAATTACTCTCTTTAAATACTTCATCGAAACACAGTATTAATAAACTTCAGCAATTATTTTCTGCAAAATTAGTTAGTTATTTATCAGATAAAACCTATTTTGTTTTAAGAAAAAAAATGGAAAACAAATAAAAGTCATTAAAAGCAATTAAATAGGAAATGGGAACCGAAAAAAGAAAAGAGAGAAGAGGAAATAAAGCGTTTAAAATGTGGTTGAGTGGCGTATATGTGGACCCCATCATGTGCCAGGTGCAATGCAATTCAACGCGGGAACAGAAGGGGAAGGAATCGATCACTACTTTGACTCATCCTTATAACTCCTTTTCCTCAAAATCAATCGCGCACGCCTTCTTATTCTCTCTCTTTACACTTATTCTCTTCTCCCATCTTCCTCTTTTCTGCACCTTCCCTGTTACTTTACTTTCTACAAAAACCAATCAAGTTCGTAATTTCAATCCCTTTTTTTTTTTTTTTTCCCTTTTCTAATTCTTGTTTTTACCCCTTATGTCTATCTGTCTATTATGCTACTTTTGTTCATATGTGTGTTTTTGTTTTGGAACTTTCAGTGTATCCAAAGGTGAAGGTAAGACACTATGACGATGATGAACTTGGTCTCAAAGCTTTTCTCTCTCTGTATTTACAGCCGTCTTCTCCAGGTATTTCTGATTTGTTTTGGTTTCAACACTATTATTTTAATCATTTTTTTATTCAATTTGCAATTTTTGTCACCCTGTTTAAATTTTATATTTGCTCCCGCTATTATGAAACTCTCAATTTTGATCCATTTTCAATTTTTTTCTATGTATTTTTTTTCATTATAATAATTAAATTATTTTTTATATTAATTTAAACGAATATGTTATGTTTAGTTTCAATTGAACTAAAGTAAGAGAAAAAGAATATATTAAAAATTAAAGATTAAAGAAAAAAGGTCATTTTCTAAATTAGGAGATCAAATATCTCTATTTTAAAAATGAGAAACCAAAATTGTGGATTGAAGAAAATATGGAGTAAAATTGGATTTAAGCCTTTCCCTTGTGTTTTATTTTATTTTCTTTTGCTGGTTTTAATCTGCAACTAAACTGTTATGGAAAAAACATTTATTTCTAAGGCCCCAAAGAGCTTCTGTTTTTGAAAGATTTGGCCTTGACATCAACCTTTTATGTGACTGTATGTTTTACGTTCCTTAATGCACGGATTCTCCTGATTTTACCAATATTAATCCTCATGCTTAAAGTTATTTGAAGCAATAGTTGGGGTAGTAATCACATGGATGAGTGAGTGATGTTTTCCTTTCATTTTCTCTTTTGATAGTTTTTCACTGTAATTTTGGCCTAAGTTTGGAGGTTGAGAGTGTGGTTTATATTCCATATATACAATATTGGCATTATTATGCTAAACATTGTCATTCTTCTAGTTAGTCAAAATTGTTGTGTTTCATTAATAATTATTATCTATCATATTCATTTTACTGAATATAGAAAGGAATCGCTATTGTCTGATTTTACAGTGACAGACCAGAAAGTTGTCTCCATGCCCTCTGTTGTCAGAGTACCGAAGTGTTATGTGCCGCATGTATCTATTCCAAGAGTACCTGTAACTGAAGATTCTGGAGACTTAAGTTTGGCATCTGATTCTTCAGTAACTACAGGATCTGAGAAGGATGGCAGTACTGATGAAAATAAAGTAAATATTAGAGCCAGTTCAATTCCTCCCCCTCGTGCTGTCATTTCTAGTCCTGGTAAAATCAAATACTATTCATCGAATTATTTGTTAGCTAAATTTATTATATGTATCAGATGCCTTTTGCAAATTGAATATCTGATTCTGAAGATTGAAATAGAGATCATAAGAATGGTCACCCAAAAAAAACAGAGATAACAATAAGAACTACTATGATTTATAATATACATAGGAATGTCTCGGGTTTCTTTTGATTGACCATTGAAACTGAGTGAAGCGCTCGCCTGTGGAGATCCTGTTAGAAGATGAGTTATTTTTCTTTTGCATTACCCGTTAAAATTTCTTCCAAAAGGATCCAATACTCATTTTGACGAATGAGATTTCAGGTAAAAGCCCTAGCTTACTTTTAAGTACTTTAAAGGTCTCAGTATCGTTGTGAACAATTCTAATGAAGCATCTTCTAAAATCCATTTAGTTAGGATAAAGTTAATAGACGAGTTTTGAAGTAAAATAGATGCAAATAAAACTCCCTTTTGAATCTCACTCTTAATGGCTTACTGGATTAAATGCTTTGCTGTAGTTATTAGGGTTGCAGAAAATTTCACTAGTTTAAAAATGAAATCTTCTGATAAAAAGGGTAAAACAATGTTTTTACGAGAAGTTTCAATTTAGCATACCATGATTTTAGTTTTACATTGTTACAATGTGCAATAGGACTGTTTTCTTGATATTTTGTTATTTTGTAGTTTCCACTTGCCTATTCTTGAACCTGAATAGTGATATAGGATGGTTTTCTACTTTTCTGTTTTAAATCAATGCAAATTACTTAAGGTTTTGTTTCGAAATCAATGTTGCACATAAATTGAGAGCTAAGTCTCTAAAAAATCCATCACATAGTTCTGAACGCTCATATGAAACCTCAAATACTAGGAAGTAACTTCCACTCCTGGCTGTTGGAGAAGAAAAGACAAAAAGACAACAATTGTTTATTACTTGGTGCAAGAATAAAATATTTAGCAAAGAAACTTGGATGGTTATAATTATGGAGTGCATCTTTAATTATGTATTTATATCGAATACTGATTTTAGTTTTCTATATGGAGATATGAGATGTCTGGGTGCTGGTTAGTTCTTGATTTCTTACGTGATTTCTTACAGAGCTGACCTTGGAATTCTTTCTCAATTTTTCTATTTAGATAATGACATAATGATTGGGAATCAAAACAAGATTAGAGATGGAAAACTTTCTGCTTCAAAGAATGGTGCTGTGCTGCAAAATAGACATGCGCACTTTAAAGTTAAATCGCATGATGTTACTGATATTCCTCCAGAGACAAGAAAATACAGGGAACCTGGGTCTAAAGATGGAATTGATTCTGTAGGAAAGAAAAAGGTCCATAAAGGTAGCATAAAATTCGAAAAGGTACCCTGGAGATTTTAGTTCCGGTGTTATCAGGAGCATGAGCTAGCAGTTTTTTGGCGATTAAAATGTAGTATGATCTTAATCTAGGATTAGGTTCCCTGCCATAGAAAAAGAGAGAATACAATGTTGCTTGCTTTTTAATGTATGTAACCACTTCTGCATGCTTAAATACCTCACCGATATTTTCAATGCCCACTTGATGCGCGCGTGTATGATTCTTCAATGAAGAAGCCAATGCCTTATATATTTTTCATTTTCCCCCCATTTTTAATCTTTTTGTAAGATTGTTTAAGGATTATAGAAGTTAATGTGTATAAAAAATGAATATTTGGGAGGCAAACAAGAGTCTTACGAATTTTCTTATGTATATTATATGTTTTATATAGATTATATGTTTGCTTAAGTAGATATAGAATTTAATGCGAACTTTTCATGTTAGCTTTATTATCGGTAATATTTCCTACTACAGAGTAGGTATAAGGTTACGCATTACACTCGTTAGTTAGTAATTCAACTGTATATAGTTAAAAGAACTCTTCCACAATATGCATGTATTGTTCTTTTGCTAATGAAGTTTCGTGTTCTAGAGATGCAAGTCTCTGTTGTCCCAGTACAATGTTATTAATCTCACATTTCGTTGCCACCCTTCATTGCTTTTCATGGCTTTCAAGTCCCATACTTGAAGCACAGCACAGCCAATAAGTGAGGCCAATACATTTAATACGTTTAACCTGCATACCAATAAGTGTAGATATAATTAGGTATAATAGTTTTTCAACTTCGATTTTAATACCGGTCGTGTAAGAGTAACACATTACATCTTGCATTACTTCTATTGTACCCTGTTTAATGTAAGAGTAAACAGAGGAAGTAGAATGAATATATGTCCATAAAAAAAGAATAACAACTTGTCAAAAAATAAGAGAAAGATGAAGCATGTAGATAATGGCCAGTTGAGTCTTTCACTATGCTATTTTAACACTTTAACTATTAATAACATCGAAATTTAATATTTTTATTTTTAATTTAATAATTAACACGAAATAAAACAAAATTACTACAACTAATTTTGATTCGAAGTATTCAAACAATATATTCTTCAAAAGTAACCTTTTTATCATGTTATTTAAACAAAAAAAAACTACTTTTCTTAAAGCAAAAAAACCACTTACTTCAAAAGCAATTTCAACTACAATCAATTCTAGAAAACCATAATGATCTAAAATAAAATCAATTCTATCAACTTAGCCGTTTTTTCCTTTCCTCCTTAATCTGAAGCTAAGCTAACAATCAAATAAACACTCTCCTTGGAACCAGGACGAGAACAGCAGCCAAAAACACTACACTTCACCAAAATAAAACACTCTGAGGTTGAGGAAGTGTCCCAAGAAAATGTCTATAACTCTTCTTCACGGTATAAAATCATAGCGTAAAACAGTGTCAATTAAAAGAACCTACGATTACACCACCAAGGTGAAGATTGTGAAAGCAATTATCCTTCACGTTTGAATGAGTAGGCATTGTGACGCTTCACGAACATGGACGTTCGGACAATGGGCAATCGTTACTTGGCCCAACTCATCCACACCTCCCTCGCACGTACCGTCCATGCTCACATCCTCACCTCAGGTTTCAAGCCATTCCCTCTCATCATCAACCGTCTCATCGATCATTACTGTAAATCCTCCAACATCCCCTACGCCCGCTACCTGTTCGACAAAATTCCCAAACCAGATATTGTCGCAACCACCACCCTGCTTTCCGCCTACTCCGCTGCCGGTAACATCAAACTCGCCCACCAACTCTTCAAGGCCACCCCCTTGACCATTCGTGACACCGTCAGTTACAACGCCATGATCACTGCATTTTCCCACAGTCACGATGGTCATGCCGCTCTCCAACTCTTCATACAAATGAAAAGGCTCGGTTTTGTTCCCGACCCGTTTACCTTCTCAAGCGTTCTTGGAGCCCTGTCCCTGATAGCTGATGAAGAGAGGCATTGTCAGCAATTGCACTGTGTTGTTCTCAAGAGGGGTGTACTCTCTGTGCCTTCTGTTTTGAATGCTTTAATGAGTTGTTATGTTTGTTGCGCCTCTTCACCTTTGGTGGACTCTTGTTTGTTGATGGCAGCTGCTAGGAAGCTCTTTGATGAGGCACCTCCTGGTCTGAGGGATGAACCTTCTTGGACTACCATCATTGCTGGCTATGTCAGGAATGGTGATCTTATTGCCGCACGTGAGCTTCTTGATGGGATGACTGATCACATTGCCGTTGCTTGGAATGCCATGATTTCTGGCTATGTGCACCGCGGTTTTTATGAGGCCGCGTTTGACTTGTTAAGGAGAATGCATTCCTTGGGAATTCAGCTGGATGAGTACACTTACACCAGTGTAATTAGTGCTGCTTCTAATGCTGGGCTGTTCTATATTGGAAGACAGGTGCACGCTTTCGTTCTCAGAACAGTGGTGCAGCCTTCACAGCATTTTGTTTTATCTGTGAATAATGCTTTGATTACTTTCTACACTAGATGTGGTAAACTGGTTGAGGCGAAGCGAGTTTTTGATAAGATGCCTGTGAAAGATCTTGTTTCATGGAATGCAATTTTGTCTGGGTATGTCAATGCTCAGTGCATTGAGGAAGCTAACTCCATTTTCAGGGAGATGCCAGAGAGGAGCCTGTTGACGTGGACTGTCATGATATCAGGCTTAGCACAAAATGGGTTTGGAGAAGAAGGTTTGAAGCTATTCAACCAGATGAAGTTAGAGGGACTGGAACCATGTGATTATGCATATGCTGGAGCAATTGCCTCCTGTTCTGTTCTTGGATCATTAGACAATGGACAACAATTACACTCTCAGATAATACGATTAGGCCATGATTCAAGCCTCTCAGTTGGCAATGCACTGATTACAATGTATGCAAGGTGTGGTCTTGTTGAAGCTGCTGATACAGTGTTTCTCACAATGCCGTATGTGGATTCAGTATCTTGGAATGCCATGATTGCAGCTCTTGCCCAACATGGACACGGTGTCAAAGCCATTGAACTTTATGAAAAGATGTTGAAGGAAGATATATTACCTGATAGGATAACTTTTCTCACAATTCTCTCTGCTTGTAGCCATGCAGGTTTGGTCAAAGAGGGACGCCATTATTTTGATACAATGCATTCTCATTATGGTATAACCCCAGAAGAGGATCATTATTCTCGTTTGATTGATTTGTTATGTCGTGCTGGTATGTTCTCAGAAGCCAAGAATGTCATGGAATCAATGCCTTTTGAGCCCAGGGCACCAATTTGGGAGGCTCTTCTTTCTGGT
Source organism: Macrotyloma uniflorum (assembly GCA_016859785.1). Classification (NCBI taxonomy): domain Eukaryota; kingdom Viridiplantae; phylum Streptophyta; class Magnoliopsida; order Fabales; family Fabaceae; genus Macrotyloma; species Macrotyloma uniflorum. The sequence continues at coordinate 1,123,081 of BDMB01000023.1, read as the reverse complement.
TGTCGGATTCATGGGAACATGGAATTAGGTATTCAAGCTGCTGAACAACTCTTAAAGCTTATGCCACAGCAAGATGGAACATACATAAGTCTTTCCAATATGTATGCCACTTTAGGTCAGTGGGATGAAGTTGCCAGGGTGAGGAAATTAATGAGGGAGCAAGGGGTTAAGAAGGAACCTGGTTGTAGTTGGATTGAGGTTGAAAACATGGTCCATGTCTTCTTGGTTGATGATGCTGTACACCCTGATGTGCATGCCGTGTACAAATATCTGGAGCAACTGGTACATGAAATGAGGAAATTGGGTTATGTTCCTGATACGAAGTACGTATTACATGATATGGAATCTGAACAAAAGGAAAATGCTTTGTCTACTCATAGTGAAAAGCTTGCTGTTGTTTATGGAATTATGAAAGTTCCTTTAGGAGCTACAATTCGGGTTTTCAAAAATTTGAGGATATGTGGGGATTGCCATAATGCATTCAAATTTATCTCCAAAGTAGTAGATCGAGAGATAATTGTAAGAGATAGGAAGAGGTTTCACCATTTTAGAAATGGTGAATGTTCTTGTGGCAACTATTGGTAGCAAGAGGTTCTGTTATTTGATTATCATCAAGTGTTAATTAACGGCTTTCCAATATATGAAGTGCAACCTAAAGTCTCTGCAATTGGGAATTCAGAATGGAGACTGATATCATATCATATCATAATGTCCCAAAGTGATCTGAAAAAGGTTGATCACTGGTAATATGATTTTCTTAGTACACTTTTTCCCCCTTCAGTGCCATTTTTCAATGATGCACGATGCTCTTCTGTCACTACTTTTTACAGGACAAAGCCAACGATTTAAAAGGGTGTTCATGTTCTTCAGTTTGTTTTTACACTCTACAGGATGAAAATTTGTCATATGCTAAACTACTCCTGCACCTGGATAAGGACTATAGAGATAATTATTAAGTACTATATTGAGCCATAACCATGGGAATAGAAGCCTGTAACAATAGTATTAGAAATCAGTTGACAACTGTATATGATGTGGGTTCTGTCACAAATGCCATGTGATCTAAGCTATCGTTGTCGGTTCAGTTAACTTTTGCAGTTTTGCTTCAACCATTTGTTAGGTTTAGTAATTGCATCAGACACCAATCAATTCGGTTGTGCTGCATGCCAGTTCGGTGACCATGGCTTTGGCAGGGTGAAAAGAGCAAATGAGATGTCTTCAGTTTAAATGTTCCAGCAAATGAACAGTGATTCCAAAGTTTTTTTTGATATGGAAAGAAACAAAATTCTGTAACCTGTTATTGGCTTCGGGTCCGAACCGGACTCATCAGTGTGCAACAGAGCTCAAAGTAGAACACTCTCAAGTCTCAACCTTTAGTTCAGAGAAACTATAGTTAGGCTCTCTTACATATGGTTTGTGAGATTATTGCTTGTAGAAATCATCTCACTAACATATTGCACATTCAATATACAGAACAATCTGAGAAACAAAAATAGAAGCATTCTTAGCAGAGATGGAGAACTACTTATACTATTTTTGGGGGAACAAAAATGGAAACATTCTTAATAGAGATGAAGAACCACTTATACTATTGTTAGTGCCATGAATCATAAACTGCTGTGAACCTTTACAACTGAGAGAATAGTCTTGACTGTACGCTTGTGTTTCTCTGAAAGGGTGCCAGATCAATGACTTTAAGGTTACATAATTGGAAGAGTTATTTTGTTAATTTTTATATCATTTATGAATTTTGTACACAGATTAAACAATAAGACAATTTATATGTAAATTTTAAAAAATACAATACCACCACGCCAGTTTATTTAATTTTATGGGAAAATAACCTAACCATTGTATAAAACAATTGAACATGATCATTTAATGAAAAATTATCTTGAATTATGAGTTTGATTTTTATAATAATTGTCTTTCAAATTATAAGTAGCAAAGCTTGGTCTAATATTTTGGAGGTGAAAAAATATTTTAAGTTGCAAAAGATAAAGTATAATAAAGTTTAAAATAATTTTCTTATAAAAATTAATTTATATATATATTGAAAAAAAAAATACCAAAACCCCTTCCACACAAGAACATGTTGGGAAATGAATATGCATGATTATCAAACTCTTATTTTATCTTCTTTTTCCATAATTTATTATAGTTTAGGTTAACTAAACATAAAAATTTGTATTAATTTCTTTTAATTGTCATTAAGTTCTCAAAAAAAGTTGTCTTTGTATATGTAACATTCATAAAATTATATATAACAGAAAAAAAAAAAATATATATATATATATATATATATGTTTCTTTTATTAGCTAAACATATACTAAAAATTTTAATACATGCAGAGTTGGAGGACAATCCTAAAAGGAAAAGAGGTATGTGTTTCTTGGGACATGTTCCTTAAGTTTGGATGGTTCATAATTTAGTTTTGCAGAAAAATTTAACTTATAAATTAGTTTTAAAAAACTGGATTATATTAATTTATTTTAGTATTGAACTAAACTGCTTAAAAATATAGTTAATTTAAATTGAATTATTTTAGTTACTAAATTTGTTTTTCTATTGAACTAAATCAAGTTGAAAATTAATAATTCATCAAATATTTTTTTTTTCTTAATAAATATATGTTAGAAAAAAAACTAAAATAAAAAAAAAAAGTGATGAAGATAAAAATTGAACTGAATTGAATTAAATTGTCTAAAAATTGAACTAAACTGAATAATTGTCAAATTAAATTGACTAAAAACTAGTTCAAACAAATTAAACTGAATTATTTTTTAATTTAATTAACTAGATTCCATATTTCTAAACTGAACTGTTTTTTTTTTCTTTCAGAAATTCGACTGATTTTATCATTTGAAATGCATGCTTAATACACATTGAAGAAAAGACAAAAAAAAAATTATCATTATTTCTTTCAACTCAAAATTCATACATAAATTCATTATTAATAATGTATATCCATAATTTTCTTATAAACAAAGTGAATAAGCTAACTTAAACATAAAAACTAATTATTAATGAAGATAAAATTTTCACCATAAAAGATGCTGCAAATTTTGATGACAATGCAATGTAGTTATTATTGACAAACTTAACAATTTAAATTTACTTTTGTTAACCCAAAAATCACAATTGAAAATTCACTTAAAAGAATCAATGACTTCATGAACAAATAATATATAATTATGTAAGTCATTTTTTTTATAATAGTTTATGTAAAGAATTAAATTATTCTTTTAAAGTAGTTTAAATTTTAAAAAGTGAACTAAAAAATAATTTATTGTAGTTTTTGATAAAAAATAAATTAGCTTAATTCAATTTAGTTTTTGTAAACCTCTACCATATGAAAAACTAATGAAAAAGATATAAAAAAATTAATTTAAGTTTTTATTAAAATGAAAATTAATGCTATTTCTCTTTAAACATAAGAATATAATTATGTTATTTTAAATTATTAAAATTTCAGATAAATGAAGAAAATGTGTTTCTCTAAAAGTTGCAAATAAAAAGAAAGAAATAAAAGAGTGTTCATGTTCAATATGTAATCTATTGTCTAAAACTTCAAAACTTCAAACTTTCCTATATTAACAATCTCCTTAATAAGTCCATCATATATTTTTTTAATCAATTGAAAGTTTTTTCAAAAATTAAAATAGACAACGGCTCAAATTTACACGCATATCTAAGTCTTGTTTTGCAATTAAGAAATGTAATAGTCCAAGAAATGTAATAACTCATGTGTGGGAAGTATGTTTACAAATTAGAAACAGGTCATCTTTTACTCAAACCCAAGAGCCTTTGAAAATGTCTTTTCATTTCCATGAATTAACTTTGGACAAAAGATTAGGTTTGATGATTTCATCCAAAGAGAAGATGGGGACAATAATCTGATAAAGGTTAGATCACTCTAAACCCAACTTAATATCTTATCCATTTTGAACTATATTTATTTGTGAAAACCACCAAAAAAAATACTAATTATCCAGTAAATTGATATGAATATGAACACACAAAAAAAGAAGAAAATGATTCAATTAGTAACATAAAAACCAGAATGAGTTGATGACATAATAGGTTATATAGAGATGAAAATCCTTTTTTTTGGGTGAATTATGTATTTGTGTAATCCCGAATATACTATATACTGAACTTTTGAAGTGTAAATGGACAAAACATTTAATGTTCCACTAGATAATTTACAATGCTTTCTCCCAAAGCATAGATAGTTTGAATAATATCTGTGGCTATATTACCTTTTTCTTCTCAATATTTTGAGAAAGAAATACTAGTAAGTAAATCAAACATAATAATTTTCCCACAACCATGTAGGAAAGGAAAGCAGAAGACTCAAGGCACATGCCATGATTCCAAAGCTAAACTCCTTCCTGTCTTTGTTTATAACTTAACACTGACTTTTGAGGTTAATGCCACATAGAAACCCCAAAGGCTGTGCCAACTTTTGCTTCTTCCCTCGGTAATTTAAATGCTTAGTTAATTGGAATTGACTTGAAGTTGTGTATCTGTCATTGTCTACTCTAAACACAAAAACCAAAACATGTGTGTTGGAGAGGGGAAACTTGGAAGAAGGGAAGAGAGAGGATGCTGCAACTTTTTAAAAAGTTAAAGTTAATGAAGCAAATAGAGTCTCAATAGTGTGGAGAGAAGGGAATAAAGAATCATCCAAATGGATAAAGAAATAGGCACAAAATTTTCACCCATTCAGGATGACAAACATTCATTCCTCTAGGTATATTTGATTTTTCACTTGTAATGTAAAAAAATTGTCACTTTCATGAGCTAATTACACCCTTCTTCACAACAAAATCATCCTACCTAACTACAAGAATTAGAGTCCCCAAATTACCAGATTCTTTCCCTATCTGCTAAAGTTTAATTGCCAGAATTTTCCATCTGTTTCATCCAAAAGCTATATGTATAGAATCAATCCACTGCTGAAGAATTATGCCTCCTCAGTCAAACATCTTCTACTGTCAATAATCTGTGCAGGAAAATGATATTATAAATGACAGAAACAGAATATAGAAATAAAATTACAAACTGAACCGAGTGATGTTAAAAACCATCCATTCCATATAGCCATTTATAACACCTACCATCATGTTTTTTCTTCAAACTCCTAGCAAACAACAAGCATATGACCAAAAACGCCACCCCAGCTGCCCCTCCTAATATTATAGCCACTGTCTTCCCTGCATTTTGCCCTACCATTGCATCAATTAGCCACAAATCACTTTATAATCAAAATATGATCCACACTGGAAGCAAAGTTGCAGATTCACCATTGGTTTGAACATTGGAACAATTAGAGTATGCTGTCACAAAATTGAGTTGTGTGCATGTGAAATTGAGCAAGGACAAACAAACACAAATTCAACATGACAAGAGAAATAAACACTGTCTCCTGCCAAAATTATCTCTTGGTGTGTAGGTATTAGTTATTACCAGAAGATGAGGAGAAGGAATTAGATGATGATGAAGCTGCAGATGAAGAGTGCCTTCCGGGAACCCCATTTGGATAATAATTATAACTAATGAAACACTTGTGCAAATAGACCTGGCCTGAAATGGAGCTGCCACATTCTACCTCAGCCCTCTGGACAGCACTTTTGATACATTCCCCACAATCAGAATCACCAACATCTCCTTCACACTGCCCCATCACATACAGAGACTGGTAGCTGGTTGCATAGAAGCCATGGCCACTCACCACCCCATTTTCCATCACAGAGAAAGCAGTGTCTCTCCTCTCCTCAAACCCTCTTCCAGCAGCATTGGTTGCCCCACAAGTCTTGTACAGAATTTGCATCCCCGAGATTTGTGAAAACCCAGCAACCTCGTACAGCATGTAGCAACCTAGGAGCTGGACTCTAGCAGCTATGGTTTTGCCACACAATTTGTCAGACAAGACTGGGAGCCTGCTCACACAGTTGTAGCAATCAGAGTTGGAGAGGTCCCCTCTGCATTGGAAGAGCCCAGTCATGGAGGTTTGGCCACTCCCAGTAGTGGCCTTAAAGAACTTGACTTTGGTGGATTGTGAGACCAATGAGCCAAACAGTGCTGAAAGGGCTTGTGAGTATACCCCATTTGGATCTGTGAAAGGTTCCTTTGAGCAGCCCTTGTAAACCAAGGTGGTGTAATCAGAAGCAGATTCAGCAAGTTTTGAGGACAAAATCAGGAACAAAAGAAGAAATATAGACCTTAAAGGAAGACCCATTTGGGTGCGTGGTGTTGAGAGATGAGAGGATCAAATCATGACAATTTTGGAGGGGGAAAGGAGAAACCTTAAGGGTGTGAGTGTGTGGGGGTGTGTGGTGTAGTGCTATGAGATTCAGAGAGAGTCTGATCAAAGAAAAGAAGAATCAAGGGTTGTGATTGAAGGTTGGATTTTTGCTCCGCTTTTTTGCTGAATCAGGAGGGAAAGGTATTTGGGGCGTTGTGGTGGAGTGACTCTACGTTCTGGTTTTTGTGTCATTGGGATTCACTTTCCTTTGGATAGATGGATATTGGATAGCACAATGTAATGTAGTGCAGTGCCTCTGTAGATGTGCACAAGGGCACTAGCTGTATCATACCATATTACTCTCTTTCTCTCTCTATAACTGTTCTTTTTAATTTTTTTTAAGTGTTCTATAACTGGTCATTACTAAAGAAAATGAGTTTTGAAAAGGGGGTGTATGTTTTTTTGAAAATGGTGAATAGTTTTTTGTTATTTGAAGAGAATGAGAGCAAAAGTGGTTGAATTAATTAAGCTTTAAAAGTAGTGGAGGAAATATTCCCCTCTAGAGAGAAAGTCTTGGTTTTGGAGTGCATGAAGAGAAAGGAATCTGGTTTTGGTATAAGAGAACAACATGCAGTTTGACCATGGCACATTGTGCTTTATCAAGGATTTCATTTGAATTCAATATTATCTTTTGAATTCTACTAATATCTTGGTTTGTGGCACATGCAGAAACTATTTTTTACAACCTGCAAAAGTGATAGGGAAATGAGAAGCTTAACAATTGAAAAAAAAAAGAAGAGAATTTACTAACATATTGCTAATCAAATTCTAATCATTTCAGAGCCAACCTGATTGTCTCCTAAAACAATTTATGACTGCTACACTTCTGCAACTCTAACACCACGGAATCTAATAACATAATTTGCAAAACAACAAACACAGTGACAAGTGGTTAGAAAATTTAAAACAGTATAATGTTTTGGACTAAAAATATGGAATATAATTTTGTTTTTTCCTTACTGAGTCACTGTAAATTCAGTGATTTTTATTGGTGTTCTTTGCAAAAGAAATTGCATAACCACAGAGATATGGCTGGCTAAGATGATAATTTGAGAACATGACAATTTAGAAAGAAGAGTAAAGCTGGCATATTTCTATTTTTAATTGAAACAATTTGAATTCAGACAAGAGTGTGTGCTATTGTTTAAGCGGTGCCATGAATGGCAGAAGTTTTCATAACAACTTCTGCCACCTGCACTAGCAATAAAGTTTGCTTCATAATTTTAAGCAACTAAATTAGAAAACATTTAAAATTACTAATAATAAAATCATAGCTTATGTTAAAAATTTAATTATAAAATTAGAAAAATTGCTCTTAATGATTTCAAATTCCATTTATATAGCTGCTTAAATAATAGTTAATATTCACTCTTTTTAACATATTCATTGAAAATCATAATTTTACATACTGCAGTTTTTTATTCAATAAATTTCATCCAGAATTTTAATTTAAAATAAATTTTATCGATCATTAAAATACCCGACAAGTGTAATGCTAGCATTATACAAAGTATTTTACATTAATTAAAATTATATTATATAAACTAAGAAAAATACAAATGTTATCTTATTATATATCCGTATTTTTATTATTATTATTATAATAATAATAAATATTTTTATATCATAAATTTTATTTTATTTTTTATAAATTATTTTTTCTCTTTTACTTTTTCTTCTAAACATAATATAATACAATATAATAAAATGATAATACAATAGAAATAATCATCACAAAGAATAAATATCAAATATAGTAATAATATAAAGGTAACTACTCTATTATTACTGTTATTTTATAGCAGAATATAACTTTTATAATTATTATTTTTTATAGCTGTACATTTTGGTATAATTTTTTTTGCTTTATTTTCCATAAAAAATTAAAACTTTATATTAATAGAAAAACTGAATTTTAATAAAAATAATTATTATACCAATTAGTTATTAAAGAATTAACTTAACAGAATGCATACAAATTACATAAAAAAAAAAAAAAACTGAACTCTTGATTTCATTGACCACACCACATCTCTCTTCCTTTGGAATATTACTATGTATAGTTCTTAACCTAAAAAAATCTACTTTTTATATGTTTAATAAAAAATATTCTTTCCATAAAAAAATAATTGTTGCTTCTAAAATAGATATATATTTTTTAATTTTTTTCCTTTTACAATATTATAAACTATTTTCTAAAAGAAAATTTCTGCATCTGAAAATACTATCTCTTGATCTTTCACATGTTCCAAGGGAAATATGGTTATTAAGAAAGATTAAATTTTTCTTTAGTTAGTAAAAAATATTGTGAAGAAAATTTATAAAATTATTTAAAATAAAATATTTTCTTATATTTTCATTGAATTATTTAATTTATTATTACATTAGGTGATTTAATAAGAGTAATATTTTTTTTTTCATTACAATGTTATTTTAATTTTGGGAAATTATTTTTTTTCCTTTTTATAATAATATTTTATAAAAAATTGTATCAAAGCTCATTTAAAAAAAAATGTTTAAAATATTTATTTTTTATTTAAGTAAATCAACATTTTTTAGTTTTGAATTCTTGAAAAAAAATTATCTTTACTAAAAGCCCCTAAAAGATAGATAATATGTACTAACCTAAAATAAATTCAATGGAAGCCATTTAAGAATATGGCTTTCTTTAAAAAGTATTGGGACAAAACAGTATAAGAACTTTGTTATTCGCACCCCAAGATATTGTTAAGTTAACCTGTATGCAATTTTGTGTGTGTTAAAAATACATCTGTAAAAACATGTTTTAATAGTTTATAATACAGAAACATATTCTCATTTTCTACACACACATTGAGAAGTGTTAACATTATTTGAAATTTAACATATAGTACACAATATTTTAAAAAATGAAATGAAATTCATAAAATAATAACCAATTTAGAATAAAAATTACAATTAAACAAAGTATTTATATTGAATCTCAATTTGTATGAAAAGAATATTTAAATGAAAATCACAAATAGAATAAAATATATAATGTGGCAATCTTGTTATATACAAAGAAAAAATCATTATTGTTTATCCTAATTCTTCTTTTATCTTTTAAAATTTTTTAATAATTTGTACTCTAATTAAATTTAATTATGATATCATATTGGATTAATTGTATTTTTGTTTTTTTTTATACTATTATTATGCAATTTTGATTTCTCAATATTTCATTGTAGAAATTGAGTTTCATAATATTATATGTAATTTTAGTCCTTTCATTTTGGCATTAATGATTTTTGTGAAAATTTTGACATGGAAAAACTAAATAAAGAAATTATCAAAGTAGTTTTAATGGAAATTGAACTCCCTAGTATATATATATCTTATTTAACAAAAAGAAGAAAAATAATTATTAGTGAAATTAGGTTTATTTATTATCTATTACTAAATAAATAAATTTATATTTATTATATATTATTAATATTATTCTATTTATGCAAAGTTATAAAATAATATTATTAGCATTAATGCGAGAAGATTGAGATATATGGTAATTAATTTCCATATTTTCAATTAATAAAATAATCTTCATATCATATTTTTCAATTTACATATAATATTCACTTATTTCTATTATATTTTTAATCATTTATGTCATCAACCTTAATGACGAAATGACGAGGAGATTGACATCTATGCTAATCAATTTACATATTTTTAATCATTAAATAAATATAAACTTATTTATTCCGTAGTAATTATATAAATAATTATTTCATATACATATTGAAAAAAACTCATTATTTCATTGGTTAATCTTATCATTTGGATGAAAAAAAATAATTTTAGCATCTTATTTAACCATGTCACACTATCAACTAATTGTAAATATTAATAGTTCTGTTTATACAAATATAAAATATGTTAATATTAAATAAAATTTTACTGAGCTTAATTTATATAATTAAATATTATAGGATCAGCATAATAATTACAATATTTAGAAAAGTAAAATGACAAGATACAATAACAAGGATTGAAAAAATGAAAACATTGAAGAATTTGGTGATGTGAATAAAAATGTGAACACTAATTTAACGTTGTCTGGTGACGTAAAAAAAATCTTTGTCCCGTCAACCAATCAATCAATTTTGCTTAATTTACGTTTTGGGCTTCTTTTCACATGTTTGTTTGTTGTCGTGTTCTGTCGCCACCGACTCATACTCCGTTCGTTCCCAATTCCCAAATCTCATTCCTTACCATACAAACCCTTTTTCTTTCCTCTCATTTCATGGAACTGCATTCGTAGCCTCTTCAAAATGCATTCCTTCAAAGACAAAGTCACACAGAAGCTCTCCCATCTCTTTCCCAACTCCTCCTCGCCCCAGGTATTTTTTTTTTCATGATCTGCGTTTGCTTATTCGCTTTTGTGTTTGTCATCCTCAATTAAATGAACAATTAAATAAAAATCTGAGCTTGGTGTGGTGGGCACTCTTATTCTGATCATCTTTGCCCTTAATCTTCAATCTGATCTCTGTGTGTGTGCAAAAATCTGAATCTGGGTTAAGTTGGCTTTATTATTTTTCATCGTGGTTTTGAGTTTTCCAATCAAATGCACCTAGAGGATACATTGTAGGAAAAAAAAAGACAATCGTGTTGCTTCATTTCGCTAATACTTGGAAGTTAAATATTGTTGTTAATTTTAATTGTCATCGAGTATATGGGTGTTTGTGACTGTTTTGTATTCACATGAAGAATTGTTTTATTGCTTGTGTACATTACTAACGGTTAGTATTATTCTGTCATTCCAACTTCCCTTTGTCTATCTGTTATATATCGTGATAGATATATTTGATTTTCAAGTGGTTGGCAAGCTTCATTTGGAGTATGATTGCATTATCTGTGGGTTTAATTCATTTTAAAATTTAGGCGTGTCACCAGCTTTAATAAAATTATTCTCATAGATGTTTAATGTCACTGTTTTCTGCTCCCATTACAAATGCCATGCATTATAGGAAGAATATACTAATTTGTTCTACATATTCCAGGTGGAAAAATAATCACCCTACCTTTACTTTCTTTTTCTTTTATCTTTGATATGAGGTTTTTATTTGCGCAGGATAGTCCATATTCACAAGAGGATAAACCTTTGTCTTCATATTTATCTTACATTATCCCTTCGATCAGCTTTGATGGATCGAAGACAGGCAAGCATCAAAATGAGAGTAAATCACCTTCTGGTGGATATAATTATGAGAATTTTGACTATCAGGATATTTCATCGGATAATTATGTTGATTGTAGTCCCATGTACAATAACATGGAGTTAGCAAAAGATGATAATGATAATAATAATAATAATGAAGATCATAGAAGGAGCAGCAGCAGTTCTGAGGTATTTGAAGAAGCAAATGAGCAGCAAACTCCGAATACTTCAAAGAAGTCTCGACTCAATCTTACTGAAGATTCTACCTTCATATCTCCCGAATTGTATGAATTTTTGGAAATATGCCTCCCTAATATAGTGAAAGGACGGCAATGGGTCTTACTTTATAGGTAACTTTTCTCTGTAGGTTTTGGTTTATGCATTGAACAGTATTTTTCTATTGCTTTGAAATATTGATTCGACATTTGTTCTTTAAATTAAGGGCAGTACGTTAAAACATGGAGTATCACTTCGAACACTTATTCGCAAGAGTGCTGAGCTTTCTTGTCCTGGTTTGCTGGTATGTCAACCTTTCAGAACTATTTTCCTGTTATGGTGTACATATGATATTTCATCTGCATATCAAGGTGTAGTTCTTTTTTTGATGATGAATTATTGCCTATTATTCAAAACTGTTAGATCGTGGGGGATATGCGGGGTGCTGTGTTTGGTGGGCTGCTAGACTGTCCCTTGAAACCTACAGCAAAGCGAAAATATCAAGTATGTCAACTCTCTTTTTTCATGGATAATGCTTCTTTATGAGGGCACTTCTTCAAATTGAAGTATGATTTCATTTTGTATACTGTGGTGACAGGGAACGAACCAAACTTTTGTCTTTACAACTGTATATGGTCAGCCAAGGCTGTTTCTACCTACTGGTAAGGATTCTCTTAATTTAGTGCATAATTTTTGGTAGGAATTTGTTGGAACTAAGGAGAACGTTTTAAATTGATGCATTGTCCTACTTGTGAACCATACCAGTTCTATCAGCTAGCTAGAGTGACATTTACTTATGTATTCACTAGGACCTGGGTTTTTGTTATGTGAAAGCACGTATGCTTGACATAAGAATAATATATTTTATTTTAGTAAAATATAGATGAATTCTATTGAGTGACTCGCCTATTATCACCTCTTGCATGTTCTCTTCTAGTTTAAGTAGCAATTGAGAAAGGTTTGGGATCAATGGGTAATAATCATTCAGTCTCAGTTTTTAATACGTATTGTAAATATGACTAATCACTTTTCAATGATAATCATATGCTTTAGAATCATAAAAAAACCTTATGAATTGTTCCTTTAGAAAAAGGCATTTCCGCACGAGAATGTCAATTTTTTTAATCCTTTTGACCATTGTACTTATAGGGATTTTCAGTTTACATATAGGGGAGAAGGTGAGGAGAGGAAGAAAGGATATTAATTTGTCACCGTTGACAGTTAGAAATGTTGGATGATTTGGTGCCTGAAGTTTTGAGAATTGACGAGTTAGGCTAATTGGGGGTGCAAATTGCAACCATTAGGAATCCTTACTACTTTATTTCTTTATTAAGAACAACTAAATTATATTTGTTTGCGGTATAAGCTCTCAACTATTATTATATGTACGAGATTATTTTTTTCTGTTGATTTTCTTTGAACTCTTGTGGTGTTCTAATTGTATATATTTATGTGCAGGTGTCAACCGATACTACTACATGTGTATGACCGACTTACTTGCACTAGGTGGTGGGGGTAGTTATGCTTTATGCTTAGAAGAAGATTTGTAAGTATTTAATAATACTGCTTAGTTTTGTTCCTGTACATTGTTATTGAAGTACCACTGGTGGAATCTCTTCTTGAATTCATCCTTTTGGTTGAAAAGGTTATCTGGAACTAGTGGACCTAGTGAAACATTTGGAAACTCATGTCTAGCTCATACTCCAGAGTTTGAGTTGAAGAATGTTGAGGTAATGTTCTTTCTACTAATCTTTGTTTTCTAGCTTACAAGTTACAATAAATTATCAATTGGCTTTCATCCCCTGCTGGCCGCTGCTCAATCCTTTTTATATCATTTTTATTGGCTTTTTCTTTATCTTCTTCTCTTCCTCCATCTAATTAACTACCTGTTGCCTGCTTAATATCGGCAATCTGGAAACTTCCCTATATATTCTTTGTTCTCGTGGTTTAAACAATGATATACAAAACTTAGGAATTGAAATAAACATTTGCTCTACATTCCGTGAGCCCTTTCCACATACCAACCCCATGAAAATGGAGGACAATACAAATGAGTTCCTTTCTTGATGAATTGTATAAAATTTATGAGTCCAATCTCCTGTCACCATTGCAAATTTGATATTTCTGATAATTAGTATTTTCTGAAAACAAATGGTACTGGAATCACTTTCTCAGTATGAAAAGGGTACACATGATACACAAGTTTGGATGCAGAAGTGGGTTTGTTTAATTTTTCCAAGCTAGATGGACATCCATGAAAGATCGGCAGTTAGATTTTAATTGTGTAAACGTATACATCAATGTAGTTCATTATGTGCCATGCATTGATTTTCTCCAGTGCTTATTTCTACTACTATACTTCTAAATTTCTTTATTTGTTTATATAGAACTATGGCATGATAATTTATGATTTATTCACCATATTTCTATTATCTGCAGTTGTGGGGTTTTGCACATGCTTCCCCTTTTCAAGGCTAAGGTGCTTTTGTTTGATGTCCAAAAGAAGCGTCTCTCTCTTCTACTTTTCTTCTCTCTTTGGATGTCGTTTAATTTAACCTTGAGCGGTTGATCAATTTGACAAACTAAACAAGTTATAGGCAAGTCATTTGGTGATGGTTTAAAGAAGTGTGTCACTACGCTCTCGAATGTATTCAAAATGAATGAGGATGTCTATAGGGGGGAACTGGCTGGCAACATGACTTAATTAACAGTATGTAATTGTAATTTAATTGACTCTGATTCATGTCTTCTAAACCTTGATTGAGTGTATTGAAATTTAATTACGCCTGTTTGATCTGTTTATGGGTCATCTTTTTCCTTTCAATGTTTTTATTTGCTTGCACTTCAACTGTAAACAAGAACTATTGACAATTAACTTTTGAGCAAATTATAGAATTATAACATAACTCCAAGACCATAACAATCCTCGCTAGAGCTACCTGCATTAATATTCAACTTTGTTTCATTAGCATTCTGAAAATGCGTTCACTCTGTTGTTTCCATATGGACCAAAAATTTTGATAGTTTGGTTTTTATGAATGTTCCTATGCTTCATTTAGTGTTTCATCATCACACAGGACACAAGTAATCTCAACTTTTGAATTATAATAAGCAGTGTCTAACATCGACTAATATATGAAGTTTCCAAATATGCTTCCAAGAGAGAACACATCAACATAGGAAGAACTGATAATGAGCAAATAATCTTTTACTTGAAGATATTAATGCGAAAATTTCAGACAGAACAAGCCATTTTTCACTTACATCTACACCAGGACATAATATAATACGAAAATTTGTTGCATTACTGAGGCTTTAACCGTCATTAACAGTAATGCAGTACAAAAACTTTGTTATTTTATTTTTTTTATAAATTGACATATAATGTATTATATTATACATTATATATATGAACTATTAGAACATTGTCTTTTATTTGGTTTCATCTTAAAAATAAGATTTAACAGTTAATATGAATTAAACAAAAAAAGGTATATTTTTAATTAAAAATTATACCTATCCTAATAAATTAATCAACTAGAATTAAACAAAGTCTTGACAAATTAATTATTTGAATTCTAATTCGTTTTCTTGAAATGAGGTAAATGTAGTACCTTTATAAATACTTATTAAATCTGAATGCTTTTTCTGTCTTAAACTAAGACTTAACTTCTCTTAATTTTTCTATATATAAAAAAAAAAAAAAAACTGATTTTCAAATTTTGGGTGAACAATTTGACTAGTTTTCATTTTTTTTATATATTCCTTTAACAATTTATAATTATTTGAATTATATTTGCCTTGACCTATGCCAAACACCATACCTATACTATGGTTGTTTATGAATTTATGTTAAATTTGCCTCTATATATATATAATCTAGTCAATTAACAAGTCATCCTCTAATTCTCTAATTGTGACTAGGGTTAATTCTGATTATTCTGGCATTAGTTGGTATTAAAGTTTTAAGAGGAGAAAAGAAAAAAAAAAACAGAACATGTGGAAAGAAAATAACGAATACCTAAATATCACCAAAGAATTTAGTTGACATGTTTGGAATGTTTCATGAAACGAGCTAATGTTTTGTTATATGCCAAATCAACAATGCACATGAGGGCCATAAGTTCATCGCCCGTACGTGTGTACACACACAAATTTATATATATATATATATATATATATATATATATATATATATATATTGAAATCGTCATAATTTGGTACTTCCTTCTAATACCAAAAGAAACACTAATTAAATCTAGGTTATCGTTATCTTCCTTTAATTATCGTATAATCACCCAAAAATTGCCACTTTTCTTACTAGTGAGTGGAATATGATAGAATTTACAAATACGCTTAGTATGCAACATGTTTAAATTATCTTTCAATGTATATAAAACTCAAATATGTTTTTAGTTTTCACATTTAAAATATATTTTTTTTATCTCTCAAATTTTGAGATGGTCTTTTCATAATTTGAAAATAAAATAAAATTGTAGTTTCTATCCTTAAATTTTTCAGTTATTTAATAAATTATAAATAATTTATTTTAATTTTGCATTGTTATCATCAAATTTTCTAGCACATGTTCTTTTGAATTTGGACAGAACTAACACGTTTTTTTTTTCTTTTTTCAAATTAGGGGAACTAGAAAAGGTCAACAAATTTTGAAGTACTAAACACAAATTTAACTCAATTTAAAAAACTAAAAACACAATTAAGACAAAAGAAAAAACATCTTTTACGTCAAATGCATCTTAACTGAAAGATAGGGTTTCTTTGACCGGTTTATAGAAGATACCATTTTTCATAGATTCTAAACATAATTTATGTATATAACCAAATGAAAAACGATAATTTCAAGTGAATTGAATTTAAGTTTAACAAAAAAAATATTTAGTCACAGATAATAATAATTTAAATGTCATAAAGTATTTCCTAATATTACTAAAAAAAAATTCAAAAGTTAAAAACCTAGTAGATTAATTAATTGATCAAATTTAAATGTAGTATACGCCTTTTGAGTTTCGATTCTCATGTCGATACCAAATTAATAAGAGATTAACACATGGAATTATGCAATTGAAGTAAACTTTTAATTATTTTTCTTGTGTAATGCAATTGAGATTATTAAGAACATCTATCTATAAAGTATGGTATTTTTTGGTATTGAAGTATTCATTAATTTCCTTATAACATGTTATGTGGTGTTAATGCAACAATGATTAAAGCCATGTTATGTGAATTGTGATATGAAGAATTGATATATAAATTTTTGAAGGAAGGAAAGGGAGTTTGAAAAGAAGAAGCAAATAAAAAGAATGTTAAACATGCATAAAAGAAAGAAAGAAAAAAAGAGTATGGGATTTGAGAATAATAGCATGAGGCTTGGTCAACCCAAAATCCAAGTGAGGAGTGTGGGATGGGAATAGAGAGCAAAGAGGAGGGTTGGAGTGAATGAATGGCCGACCGTGTGTGTCGGGTTGACGCCAGGCTGACGCTTATAGGGAAAACCCGATGGCCTATATATCAACATAACTAATTCTTTCAGTCTTTGACACCCTCATACTCTCCATTATCATAGCTAACTAACCACTCATAACATAACTTCCCCCTCTTTCTCTCTCTCTCTTCCTTCTTCTCTATGGACTCTCTTTGTGCACATGTTTTACTCTCCAACACACGTGTCTCATAACACCATTTTCTTACATTTTGCACTTAATACTACTATTATATATATCATCTCTCTTCTCATATATACCTTTTTCTCTACATATTCCATTTTGTTAACCTTCTGGGCTGCTTTCATTGCCTCTTGCCAGGGGTTACACCATGTTGCAGGATGTTTTTGATCAGCCACTGCCATCAAAGGCCGAACAGCAACAGCAACAACAGCAACAGCAACTCTCCATTGTAATCACCTCCAGCCAGTCTCAATCATCTCCTATCTAATGCATGCATGCATGTGTTCTGCTTACCTTAATTTGTGCATGTCTCGTGCATGACATGCTGTAATCCTAACCCAGAATTCATGAAACTTTACATGCTTCTTTGTTTGTTTCTTTTCATTTTGGAATCTCTCTTTCTCATACGTTGGAATTCGAGTCCCAGGCTTAGTTGTTTATAATTGTCTCGTGATATTGGACCACTTGTTCTTTTCTTGCATGCATGAATGATATGATCGGTTGTTTGTTTGTGTTTGTTGCATGATTTATATATTATTTCCCAGTGCTAATAAATTAAAGCTAGTATCGTTAGCTATTCTAGACATCTAGAGGCCATTATTCTCTAATTCTTTTCCAGGCTTCCCTGGCAATTTGCAGGGAAGAAAGTGTTCTTTTCTCTCGATTTATATACTTGGGGAGCATAATGCTTATTGACTAGCGATAAGAAAAAACGAAATACAGATTCCGCAATAGTTATTAGGCTTCGTCCTTTTTTTATATATTATCCTATCAAATCCAAGACAATGCCATTCACCAAAATGTCATTTTCTGAGGGCAACATGGTAAACTGCAAAGTGATATCAATTTCTGCATGATTTCCTGTGTGACAGCCATTTAAACGTATATGTCAATTTGCCAATTTCGATATTCTTATTCAGTTTGAGAGGGAGAGGGGACTTAAGGAACAGTTCACATGCATAGCATTATGGGTTCCTTTAAATGCCTTTTAATTCCCATTAACTGAGTTTCCATACACTGAACAAACACAACGTAGCATGGCATGAGGTTCCTTCTTTGTTACAAACATACTTGTAACATTGTCGCAATAAGGCATAAATGCCCATCTTTTTCAACTTCCAAAAAAAGCCAACCCTCTTGTAGAACTTATTATCTGTACATGACCAAATATAAACACAACTAACTAGATGACACAACCAACCTAATCTGTATTTGGAGTTCTACATTATAGGATATTGTACATTGATTTATTTCATTTATTTCTAGACAAAGAGTGATGAACATACCCGATGCTCATACGCGTGTTACTTACTCACTTCAGAATGCTCACTATTTGATGAAGACATGCAATAAACCAAAGTTTAGACTTATAATAACAAGAGAATATTATCTTTTGAAAGTTTAGACTCTCATCATTATAGGCTTGATCCCAATTCCTCTTTTACTGATAGAAACGAGTCTGATAAGATCACTTAGCCGTCCCATAAGGGAAAACAAATGGTGTAGAATCAGTCTTCTAACTTTATAAAGGGTCTATCAAAATGTTTTTATCAATGTTTTTAGTAGTTTCTTTTGGTAGTCATGATACTTAGATTGTGTTTTATAATTTTCTGCAGGATGAAATTTCAAGCCCTCTTAGTGCTCGAATTTTCGAACTTTGTAACGCTGAATTTTTCCCAGAGGCTTTGCCAAATTCTGAGGTTACTTCAAGCTCAAACTGTTGCTATGAGGAGAACTCCTCATATGGCACAACAACAAACATACCTTTAACTGTAGATGTAGAAAATAAGTTGAATAGCAATAGCAACACGGTCACCACGTCGACTAGCACCACCACCACCACCAACAACACAGCCAACAGCAGTAACCTGTCTATTATCTTTGACTCCCAAGAAGAAATTGATAATGACATCTCTGCCTCCATAGACTTCTCACTATCTCCATCTTTCAATGTTCCTCCATTTCTCCCAGTCACATCCCAGCAAGAACAGTTTGATTTCTCTTCTATGCAGCCTCAGGTCCAATTACAAGCATGTTCAGTTGTGGAAGGCTTCTCTCAGTATCCCACTGACTCCGTTGCACCTCTTATGGGAGCTCCACTACCTTCCGTTTTTGAAGAGGATTGCATATCTTCTGTCCCTTCCTATGTGCCTCTCAACCCATCATCTCCTTGCACTTATCTCACTCCTGGCATGCCACCATACATGCCTCCTGGACCCCTTACTACTGCCTTATCAACTGATAGTTCTGGATTTTTTGGTGGGAACATTCTTCTTGGTTCTGAACTTCAGACACAAGAATTGGAATACCAAGGAGAAAATGGAAGAATGTATTGTACAGATTCAATTCAGCGGGTATTTAACCCTCCAGACCTTCAGGTATGTATGATTTTCAAACTACGTTTGTTAAGTTCTCCGTCATTGCCTTTTGTTAATAAGAAGTGTTCGGTTTATATGTTCAATATGCTCAGAAATCAGAGAAAAAGAAGTCCATTTTCCGAGGATTTTTATTTATTTATTTATTTTTTAATGCTAAGTTGTTGTTGTAAGCTTGCTCATTCAGCTTTCTAGTCTGAAAGGTTGCAGCAGTAAGGTTCTTGACAATAAAGAGGGGCTTTACAGGAGGTGAAAAGTTTCCGAAAGATAATGGCCCACAAATTTCTAAGCTGTATGCCCCATAGAATATATGCCCATATCCATCAAAACAGTAGCCAGTATATCAACCCCTTTATAATCATTCTCACCTGTAAAAAGTAGCATAAAATCTGGGCTGGCTAGTGGCACGAGCCATAAAGGAATCGCAACTTTCCACAAAAATTGATAAAAAACCGAATCATCATCAGAAAAGACCCACTTCATGAGTGGTTTTTTAAGCATATCGCTTTCCAGAACCTCTAACCAAGTCAATGATAGCTTGTGATGACCAATTTTCCTTTGTGTTGAACAAGAGAGCAACTGATTTTGTTCGTAATTTCTTTCCCAGGCACTTGGTACCGAGAGTCAGCAACTAGTTCCCGGGAGTGGTAGTTCTGCCACTCTAACAACTGAAATCTCAAACTTAGAGGACTCCTCATTCAAGGTTGGAAAACTTTCTGTTGAGCAAAGGAAAGAAAAGATCAATAGATACATGAAGAAAAGAAATGAAAGAAACTTCAGCAAGAAAATTAAGGTAAACTCAAGGTCCTTCCCGTCTTCAAAACAGCCTCATCATCAAACAAACTTAGTATCTTATCATGTTAGATTTGCATATGCAAGGTATTCCTTGCTTATAGACCACTTGTTATTGCATACTTTTAAGTTCATCTAATGATGCAATCAAATATGCAGTATGCCTGCCGCAAAACTCTGGCAGATAGCCGTCCTCGGGTTAGAGGAAGGTTTGCAAAGAATGATGACTTTGGAGAAACCAATAGAACTACTAGCAGCAATCATGAAGAGGATGATGAAGAAGAAGTAAGATTTCCCGGGCTCATTCATTTATTAAACACTTAACAGGGCACGTTTTATTAAACTTGCCCGGATTAAAAACAAGAAAATCTCTATCACTTGTACCTTCTCAATTATTTGTTGATATAGTGTTTTAATCCTGCAGGTAGTTGTGAAAGATGAAGATGATATGGTTGATTCCTCAGATATCTTTGCTCATATCAGTGGCGTCAACTCCTTCAAATACAACTATTCCATCCAGTCCTGGATTTGACTTAATAGTTTGATCAGTATACCTACATTTAGCTTCTGTAGATTTTTGCATGGCCATATACCACCCCACATTTCTCCTATCCGGTTTTCATGGATGAGGAAACCGAATAATTGGGGTCCTAATACTATACAATAAGTGAATGAAGAACATATAGAAAGAAACTGTATACATTTTTTGCAGACATTACCTTTTTCTTATTACTTGAGTGTACTAAGAACCACATGATGTATTAACTAAAAATTTCAATTGTCTCCATGTACTAGTGGAGTTCATATGTACTTTCGTTTATATTAGTGAGGAACTAGTATTGGCTACATTGAAGGGCTTAAGCTCGACCTTTAAATATTTTTATTACTTGCTTTGAATCTGCTTTCCTCTGGTTGATAAAATTAAGAAAGGGTATCCTCTTAATCATTGATTTGATTGATTAACCATAATATAAATGTTTTTAAGTAATAAACCTCACAGTCACAGCACTCTAAACCAGTTCAATAGGTTTAGACAGAAAAAAGAAATATAAATATAAATAAAGGATAGCACCTAATTCCTTTGTTTGGACCCAAAATTTTTTAATAAATGAAACAAAATCGGACCAATCCAACTATTTAATACAATATATTAATTTTAACATTATGTATAAATAAATCATAAAAATAGAAATAGAAAAATTAAATCAAGTTATATTTTATATTAAATATTTATACTTTCTAAAATAATAATAGCACTTAATTAAGTTGGAACTAAAAAGGAAAAAAAAAAAAACAGAATCTAATCTAAACCTATTTAAAATAAATACAGCGAATCTAATTTAAAAATCAAGAGTAATGGAAATGTATGTATAGTTATACCGGGTTGGGAAGAATGGAAGATTGGTGATGCTGAAGGCTATATCAGGTGTTATGTTGGCGTGAATGGCCCTCCGAAATCCAAAGATGTGAGAGTGGGAAGAGAAGAGGAGAGCAGAGCATGTAGGGCAGGTTGGCACCTTTAGGGTACTAAAAATCGAGGGCACGTTACCGCGACATTAGGGGTACCTTTTAAAAAAGGGCAGAAATTATATTAGCAATAGTATCTACCAATTTGATGCATTAGTACCGCGGATAGCTACTCAACACAAACTAGTAACGCATCATCCTCATACATTATACAAGGCAGCTTCTCCGTCAATTTCCTCACACATCCCTTTCCCTCTTTCTCTTTCTCTTTCCTTTTCCCTCCCTCTTTTTCATCACTCACTTTTCACTCTCCTTCTCACTGCCATAAACCACACTCAACTTATATCTCTCCCCCCATGTCAACAAAACCTGATTCACTCAGTACCAAATTCATTTGTTAATTAATTCAATTCCTTTCCTTTTCCTCTCGTCTTTCGTCTTTCGTCTTTGTCTTTCAAAATGAACGGCAGTTCCAGCGAAAGCAAGACAAGGGACATGGACGGGCAGCTGGCGGGGCTGGGCTACAAGGTCCGCTCATCGGAGCTTTGTCAAGTGGCTGAGAATATGGAGCGTTTAGAGAACGCCATCAACACTGTCAACTCATCCAGGGACATTTCTCAAGTCGTCTCCGACGCACTCCTCTACGATCCCTCCAACATAGGTTTAGGTTCCTGGGTCGACACGCTCCTCTCCGAGTTGGACCAAACGGTGTCGTTGCCCTACGATCTGTCTTCGGACCTTCCCGATTTGCCCTCGGATCCGAACCGCCAACTGGGGATGGTAACCACCGTCGAAGAAGACTCGGGGATAAGACTCGTTCACACGCTCATCACGTGTGCGGATTCCGTGCAACGGGGTGACCTCCCGTTCGCTGGCTCCCTCATCGACAGCATGCAGGGCCTGCTGGCTCACGTGAACACCTCCTGCGGCATCGGGAAGGTCGCCGGCTACTTCATCGACGCCTTGCGCCGCCGAATCTCGTCTCCGCAAAACGCTGCGTTCCCAACCTCCCCCTACGAGAACGACGTTCTCTACCACCACTACTACGAGGCCTGCCCCTACCTTAAGTTCGCGCACTTCACCGCGAACCAGGCGATCCTGGAGGCGTTCAACGGCCACGACTGCGTTCACGTCATCGACTTCAACCTGATGCAGGGGCTCCAGTGGCCGGCGCTGATACAAGCGCTCGCGCTCCGCCCGGGAGGTCCGCCCTCGCTGAGGCTGACCGGAGTGGGACCTCCCTCGCCGGACGAGCGCGACACGCTGCGCGAGATCGGCGCGCGGCTGGCGGAGCTGGCGCAGTCGGTGAACGTGCGGTTCGCGTTCCGCGGCGTGGCCGCGTGGCGTCTGGAGGACGTGAAGCCGTGGATGCTGCAGGTGAGTCCGAAGGAAGCGGTGGCGGTGAACTCGATCATGCAGCTGCACCGCGTGCTTGGCTCGGGAATCGATGCGGTTCTTGGCTGGATCCGAAGTCTAAACCCTAAGATCGTGACAGTTGTGGAGCAGGAAGCGAACCACAACGGGGAAGGGTTTCTGGAGCGGTTCACGGAGGCTCTGCACTACTACTCGACCGTGTTCGACTCGCTGGAAGCGTGTTCGGTGGAACCGGACAAGGCTCTGGCGGAGATGTACCTTCAGAGGGAGATTTGCAACGTCGTGTGCTGCGAGGGAGCGGCGCGGGTGGAGCGGCACGAGCCGCTGGCTAAGTGGAGGGAGCGGCTGGCTAAAGCCGGGGTGAGGCCTTTGCATTTGGGGTCGAACGCTTACAAACAAGCGAGCATGTTGTTGACTCTCTTCTCAGCCGAGGGTTACTGCGTCGAAGAGAATCAAGGGTGTTTGACTCTTGGCTGGCATAGCCGCCCCCTCATTGCGGCTTCGGCTTGGCAAGCCGCGCCTCTCAGAGATCCCGAAACGCTGCGTTTCCATCCTCATTGAGCTGTTGTTTATTTCTTCTACTTACTACTATTAGTAAACACAAAGAGTGGTGAATAATGTATATTTTTTTTTTCTTTCTTTCTTTCTTTCTTTTCTTCTCACCTTCTCATTCTTCTCTCATTTTTCCATCCTTGAATTCTGAATTCTGAATTCTGAATTCTCTTGGTCCCCGTTTTTCTGTTTTTGTTGAAAACCCAACCAAACTGTTTTTCTCTTCTTTGGGACATTTGAGTGATCTCTCACAGCCTACTTAGTTTATTTTGGATAGTTGCGTGTTTCCTTTGGCGTTCGATAACACATCCACGTCAATTTACATTGAAGCAAAACAACTACCTTATAATCTAAACCTCTGTTAAGCTGTAACATTTATCACTCTCCTTTTAAACTCTTCAACCAAAACGTCCATACTCCACTCTCTAATTACTTTTTCGTCAAACTCTGTTCCTCCTATTATCAACAAATATCACTGTTTTTATTCTTATAATGTTAACTACTTCCCTTTCACAATTCTTCCCTTCCCTTCAACAATAATCTCATTACACTATTTTCCACACATCTTCCCAAATATCTTTTCACATTTCCATTTCTATAACCCAAATCAACCTTCATCTCAATCCATCTTTCTCTCTTCAACTCACCATAAACCATATGCACACCAAATATTTCTTTAAACTAAGATTCAACTTGATTACTTAAATGAATCAAGTCACCTTTTTCGAAATTTGATTTCAATAAGATTTTATGAAACATTTACTGTCTTTTATTATTCATTCTTATTAAAAATGGTTTTTTTAGAGTTAATTTTAAAAAAAGAACTGTAAAAGTAAAAAAAAATTACATTTGGATTGCTTGTTCTTTACTGATTAATCATTTCCCTCTTGAGTGAAAGTTGTAAAGGTTTTGTTTTTTGGAAACTAGGGGTTTTGGAAATTGAAAGATTCATCTGGAAATAAAAATTTGATTAAAAAAGTTGAATATGGTAGGGGACCAGTATCCCAAGACACGTCTAATCCAGAATGCTTAAAATTCTTTGACATAGTGTTTCACACTCAATAATTTAAGCATCGCGGGCCACTCTCTTCAAGGACAACAGTCAACCTTAACTATTTTACTTTTTTTTTTTTTTTTTCTCTTATGCTTATTTTGTTGTCTAATTTCTCATTTCTATCGCTCTTTATATGTCACAAGTTAAAAAAAATCATATTTAATTAAAATTCTTAAAATTATTTATTTATCAACTTTTTTTATTTCTATACGAGACTATAACTTACACTTACACTTACACTCTTACTTATTTAAATTTTATTGCAACATGTTTACAAAAATAATTTTTATTTCCATAAAAAACCTGTATTAGTCGTACGTATGAAAACTGAAAATTTCATTGGAAGCATTTTCTTTAGAGAAAGCTGTACACCGTTAATGACAGACATTATTACATGAAAATATGAAAACTCTAAACATTGACATAAGCAACTTATGAAAATATGAAACAACTAAAACAAATTAATGACGGACATTGTCTTTATAATCTCCTCCACACTCATTTATTTATATATCATCTGAAAAGTTAAGAAGTAAGTCATCTCAGTAATTTCAACATAAAGCAGATCTTCATAGTTGGGGTTCTCATAACTTGTGCTAATTTTATTGGAATGAATCTCTAGTTCTCTATCACAGTTGCATCTTGTGGATATAAGCTACCTCCATAGTTGCAAGTTAATTTAATGCTTTAGTTTCATTATAACAACACCTTTTTTTTTACTACATATGCATGGTTGCATGTAATTTTACTTTATTGCTTTACAATAATATGATTTAGTGGGAAAGTGATTTTTTTAATTACATTTGATTATTAAAGAGAAGCAAATCCTACTTTTATGATTCTAGCTAATTCATGCTTTTCAATATTTTCTTTCAGACATGGAAACCAACCCTCACAACATCAAAGTCAATGGCACAATCAATGAAACAGCCATCTAGCAAATGAAGATGGTGGTGAATTAGTGAATAAAATATTACATCTTAATATTTTAAGTACTATTAATTATCGACTTAATATATATATTTCATTATAACTGATCGGTGATTTTAAATAAAGTTTATTTTCAATATTAGAAAACAACAATTATTTACTTTGACAAGGACATTACTAACCTTCACCCATAAATAAGTGATCAATCTCATGGCCAAGGGCTTTTAGTATTCGTAAAATTTAATTTTGATTTTTATACTTAAAAATTGATATATTTTTGTAATTTTATTTTTATGTTCTGATTTTAAATCCGTCAAGATAATATAATAATAAGTATAATCTATTTTAGAATTTTATTTTATTTTTATTAGGTTAAGAAAACTTGATTAGTAAATTATGAGATTTTTTTAACGTAATAAAACAAAGAAAACTAAGAATAAGAAGTGATCTAAAATATTATATATATTAATTAGTTTAAACAGTCAAAATTTATTTAAATTTTGTTTTAGTTTAACATTTATAATAATTTTAACATATTGTATGTATGTGGTGATAAAATTCTTAAATCTACTCAAACCGTTGTAAGAAGGTTTTAACATTATTCTACCAATATTTGATGATGAAGATTTTTAAGAACTAAATTCTACCAATAAATAGATTATGAATATTTTATTTGTTTTTAGTATTAAAATATATAAATTGAAATTTGTTGAAGGTAATAAAATTAATCTTGAAGTTTTATTTTGCTGTAATAGACAACAAGTTATATTATTCATTTATTTAATAAAATGTAATATTCTAAAAATTTTGGATTTCACATATTGCATTATAATTGTCTAGGATTAAAATACTTATTAACTTTTGTATTGATAAAAATATAAATAATTTTAGAAAAATCGTAAAAAATAATAATGAATTTAATAATAAGCTAAACAAACTAAGTTTGAGTTTTATTTTTTAACCTAAACTTTCAATTAGATTAATATTAATAATTGAAGCAAAATTTAATTACTTTTTCATTTCATTCATTAAATTTATTTATCTGAAAGTTTAACTTTTTTCTTGGTTAAACTTTATAAAGAATTAACTCATTTATATTTTTTATTTATTTATATATTATAATTAGGTCTTATTTTTAATTAATATAAAATCTTTTAATAAAATAAAATACACTATATAAAATACACTATTGTAATCAATGAAAAACATATTACATTAAATTAATTTAAAATATCATAATTAAAGTAAAAAATAATTATGATAAAATTATAATATATTTTCTGTAGAAAAGAAGAGAGAAAGAAAATAGATATATAGTTTAGAAATTAATGGAATTATGGTGTAGAGTTTAAACAATAATCAAGACAGAAAAAAAAAATTGAAGAATGGTAAAAATGAGTAGAGTTTAAAAAATAATAGAAATAAAAAAAATAGGGTTGTCTTTTATTATTTTTGTACAGACAAATTTTCTGGTAATAGAAATAGAAATAAAAATAAACGAAAGGGGATATACATAGTAATTTGGGAAGTGTAAATAGCAAAATTATCATCTTGTTTTGCTAAAAAGTTGGACTTTATCATAAAACAATCTTATTAGTGGCCCAATTGTAGATATCCCATGGTTTAGACTTCTAAACCTACAATTATTTGAAAGAAAATAAAAAAGAGGTCAAACTTTAAAAATCACACTACAAAACCTACATAAACTAAAAATTAGTGTGGACATAAAAATAAAATAAAATGGCTCTAAAGCCACTAAATCTAATAAGTGGAAAACCATGTTATGCTTCAATCAAGGAGATTGTGACCATTACTTAACACAAAGAGAAACAATAGAGGAGTCTTGTAAGCAAACAAGGAGACATATCCCAATCAACCTCACATACACATTAATTATGTTATTAATACATAACTAACCAATAATTTATTTTCAAAAATTAAAGGTTCTTTCAATTATTGGATCATCATAAATACTCTAAAATCTTCTAGGATTGACTTAGTGAAGAGATTTAAGTAATTTATACAAGATGGGAAGTTTAAAACTTGTTATCTTCATTGTGAAAAGCATCACAAACACTAATAATGGTTTTGATTGAGATTTTGAAAAGGAAATTGTAATGAGAAGAAAGATTTGAAGGAGGGAAAAAGAACATGATGATGGGAAATAATTCAGAAACTGGTTTATGTGTCATTGTCTTTGGTTTGAAATTTGTTCCCTACCTCCAATATAAATACATTATTATAGTATTTATTAACTAGACATGGCCTAGGTCTTGTGATGCAGACACACAATTATTTATATGAATTTAATAAAGGAAACCAAGAAGTTAGGTATTTTCTGTTTTCAATTTTCAAAATGGTTGTTGCTGAGACGGCTCTCGACTATGAAATTTACATTTCTTTCTCCAACATCATCCACTAAAACCAACTATGGTCCAATTTCTCAAACATTAAAAAAACCTTTCTTAAAAGTATTCCAACAACCCTATGCATTTGTCAGAAAAATCAAAAATCCAAACCAAGTATGAAACAAATTTTGTCCTAATATTTCATGGCCCTTGTTGCAGGATTTATATCTCATTTACAACCAATTTAACCCTCAGTTTGGTATCATTTAGAAAAATCTGGATATTTTTCCATACAATAAAACTGCTCTTGACAGATCTTTCCATAAAGAGATTTAGGCCAAAGAGATTATGCAGATAGAACTGTTTCTCTTTCATAAATCTTTCCTTCCTTCTTAACCCTTCCAAATATGTGCCATAGAAAAAAAAGTATGCATAAAGCTTCAGCTCCACCTTTCATTTTTAAGTTAACATATCTTCATCTCAGTGCTTCCTGAAAGAGAAAATACCAGAAAATATATCATGTGCATGCATATACATGTGGTGGTAGGCAAAATGAAGAACATAAAAAACAATAATATCCACACTAAAGTTTTCTTTTTCTTTTCCTCTTTCTTCTGCATTGAACTATATTAACAGAATTTCTTTGAAAGAAATAAAAATATTAAGCAGAAAATTTATATGAAATTGCAGGCAACATGCCCAACAACAACCATTTGCTGGGTAAAGATATGAAAAATCAATCTGATTTTTGTGTACCTTTGTAGTTTTGTGATGAATTGAATGGTTCATTTAGATCTTATAAATGTTTTTGTTGTTTTGTGACTTAATAGTGCCTCAATTTTCACTTTGATGAATTGTTAGTTATGTGGATGAAGAGAACTTATAAGGTGGACTGGTATCTATACCAATATCTAATTATGAAAAGAAAGCTACCCATAACAAAGACTCTGTCCTAAAAGGATGTGGATTAGTATTTTATTCAATGCATCTTTCCATTAACATTATGATTGAACCAGATCCTAACCTTTAAGATCATTATTATAATACACTTTCATTGTAAAGAGTAAATTTTTAAAAATCTAAGTTAAGATCTTAACATTTAAGAGTATTAAGAGGATCTTTTTTCAGGTAATTTTCTTAAAACAAAATTATTGCCCAATCTAAACACACAAAGGTTTAACAGATTTTATTTATTCTTATGACTCTTGTAATAATCTTACTTTGATGGAGTGGTGATGAAGCCTTTAGCAGTAAACATAGGGTCCACACGGATTTCAATGTACTGGAACTAGGAACTTGTCAAACAAGTGTATATATTTGATGTCAATTGTTTTGTTGTGCATGATGAACTGTGCATAAAGCAAGTTATGAACAATCTCTTTTTCTGGGGTTCAAGGCCCACAACCAGAAGAAAATTATGAACCTGCAACACACAATCATGCAATATGCAACACCAAACTTGAATTGAAGGAAGTTCCAAGACTTTGTTTGATGCAAGGTTCTTAGTTCTTACTCTGACATAACTTCCACAATTGACAATTATTCTGGTGTCAAAATGTTCAACAGCCACACCAGTGATCCAGGACAACAATACATACATTCATAGTAGTAATTAATAATGTTATGTGTTCTTATATTAATTTTGCTAGCACAACCATTATGCATGGTTTCTAAATTTTTTATATTCAATCCCCTTGTTTCTTAGGCCTACAAATTTTGTGTTGAAGCTAACAGATAATTTTTCTTACTGTCTTCACCATGTCAAAGAAATTTCTTTTGTAAATACTCAATGGTCTTAAGATCTAGGGAGATAAAGGTTCATCATAGAATATGCAGGGAAGGCACATAAACAATTATTAAGCTTAAAAGTCTAAGAAAAATTTTCTTCTTTTCACATTATTTGAAAATAATTTACGTGTATTGACTTAGCCTATATTATAATCTGAAAACTCAAAATCTATTGAGGTCCACTTTGTCCAGGTTTAGAGTGTGAGTGGTTGAGAGAAAAAAGAGAAAGGAGGAAAAGGAAGTTGGTGGAAAGAATAAAATAAGAAAGATATAGTGAAAATAAAGATTAATAGATTACAAAGAAATAGATGAAAAGTAGAACGAAAATAATTAAATAGTTAGTTAAAGAGATAGAATAAAATAATAAAATAAAAAATAGTTTTTCTAAAATTATTTAATTTTAAAAAATTATATTATTTATTTATTAGCATTATTCTTTTTATTATTACCATTATTTATTATTATTATTATTATTATTTATAATTGATGCGTAATAAATATATTTTTATTTGTTTTATGTATATGTTTTAATAAAATTAGTACTATACGAGTTAAATACGTTTAGTTTTTATATTTTTTTTAATTTTTCTTTGATATTTATATTTTTAAATTGATAAATTCAGTAATTTAACTTTTAAAAATATATGATTTTGGTTTTTTATTAATTTTCTAATCCTTTTATAAATTCAGTTAAAATAAAAAAATTATCATTAAATTTTAAGTTTAGATATAAAAAATAAAAATCATATATTTATACAAATTAAAATATTAAGTTAATCGATTTAAAAATATAAAAAAACAAAGATTAATTTTAAAAATAAAATATAAAAAATCAAAATCATACTTAACCCATATTATAAATATTATCATTCAACTATTACGAGAAACTGCCATCTACAAAATGGTTATCCATTTAATTTTATCAGTAACTTTTCTTCTCCAAAATTAATGACTACACTAATAAATACTAAGTTTTAATTAATATAACTCAAAATGTAAAAATAATAATATATAAAAATAAGACATTAAAGCAAATAGTTGTTTAAGTATAATGCATAGATGTAAAATATATGAATTAAGAATATATATATATATATATATATATATATGAGACAGAAAAATTGAACTTGGAGAATAAAATTAAGATGTGAAGCAGCAATTGACTTTCATACCCAAAGAAGTTAGAACTTTTTTTAACAGTAATTCACTTTTTTTTTTCTTTAACATTTTTCACACAATTCCACTATTCTAAATCATTTATACTTTATTTTCTTATTCTTTCCTTTTTCATCTTCACCAAATTTATTCCCCACTAACAAACACACCATTAATATTTAGAAGCCTTTCTTTATTATTATTATTATTATTATTTTTTAAAAGTGTTCTCTTAAATTAAGTGGGACAACTTTTCCCTACACTTTTTATATGTATTTTACACACTACTTTTATAATTAACAAAAACAAAATCTCTCTCTAACATATTAAAATCCCTAGACGTAAATCTTATTGTAAAAATTTATAAAATATTTTATTATTAAAATATAATTTTAAGATTAAATAAATCTTTTATCATTTCAAAAATTAAATTGATTATTTATCATATTAAAAAATTGATTTATACGTTTACAATTTATTTATTCTACTCAATAAAAAAAATACTTTTTATGTCTTTTTTGTATTATTCATTTTATTCTTTCTATTTCATCTGTCTTGCATCAAACGTGCTATTACTCTATTTGTCATAAACACAACTTTAATTAAAGTTATTTATGATACTCACAAACAACAAACACTTCATTCAATTACATTAAATAACTATCAAGTTTCAACCTATATTGCTTTAATGCAATTTAATTTATTACTACTCCAAATTTTATAAAATTTTATGTTTATCAAGAACATCTAGAAGCATTCTATTTTTTTGTTCACTTTTAAAAATTTGATAATTAAATAGAAATAGACGAGTAATAAGCACATGCCAATCAGAGAAAAATCAAAAAGAACAATAATATGTGTGTAGTTGATTTCTAAGCTGGTTTAAGAAAAATTCATTAGAAAACGGAACAAAATGAAGAAACATAAAGAAAGTGAGGAGAAGAGAATGATTGATGATGGCGTGTTTCATAAAAATTTTGATATTTTAGTGAGGTCAGAGAAAGAAAAGGTTTTGATCTTTGGTTACAGAAGAGAAGATAAGTAAAAGTAAAATTACAAATTCTAGAATTTCGGCGTCTAGAAAAGCTAATTTTATGGAAGTGAACGATGATTGCCTCAAAGCAACGCAAATAAATAAGTTCAGTTGCAACGCCGCTGAAGAGATTGATTAATAAATAAAGAATGGGGGTGAACACTGAATGCTGCTGATACGGAGAAAGAGTAGAATAAAGAAATGGTAGCTAAGCAATAAATAAAGTAACCGCAAAAGGGTAAGAGGAATGAGAATGTGTGGCACTGTCATGTCATGTGTGTAACAGTGATCTATTTATCTATCTATCTCTCTCTGTTATGAGTGTTGTAATGCAATGAAGCCTTCAATGGTCAATTGTGGGGGTCAAGGAGCATGCTAAGGTATATATGTACTTGACCAAGTGCCACGTTAGTAACCCAATTTCTCTCTCCATCACATGCATGGAAAAATATAAAATTGAATGGGTTCAGAGTGAGAAATGGAGAAAAGGAAAAGTGAAAGGGAAAATGGTAATATCTGAATATGTGCAAGTGGCACGGTAGCACCTTTGGCTTTAGTGGAGTCACATAGCTATCATGCGCACCAGCTCATGACTCTCTTAAGTCTATGCTAAATTGCTATCTATGTATGCTTCCTTCAATTTCTCTATCCATGTTGGAATGGTTTGGCAACACTCTTGGCCCAGAAGATGCACAAACAACTAAGTGGGTCCTACTTGAGCATCCTTATTTTTTGGTGTCAAGTGAAGAAACTCAAACTCCTTCTCTCCTCGATGTACATATTTTCAACCATCAAACGTGTCCTATGAAACTCCGTGTTCTAGCCTTCATTTCACCTTGTCACCCTTGTTTTTTGTGTGTTTGGTTTTCCCTTTGTTTTTCTTCTCTCTCTCTCTACAATGGTTCCAAATACAAATACAACTGCACCCTTTTGTTGAAAGATTATAAAAACTCAATTTTTTTTAACTTAGTGTTATCATTACTTGTGGTGGTGGTTGTTTTCTGATTTTCCCTTCCCATGTGCTGACTTGGTTTTCTTCGCCTTGCTTTGTTTTTTCTGTCTATTCGAGTCTATTGGCTCTCCTCTTTCTTTGGTTTTGGGGTTGAAAAGCTCAACTTTTGAGGATTGAAAGAGTTCTCTTCTGCCTTACTGCTGCTGGGTTTGTGTTCATTTCGTTGAGGTGTTCTTGGCCTTCCTGGATCCAACTTCATCTGGTAATAAAAAAATAATATTTTTATAATATTACTGTCATTATTATTTGCTTTTTCTATTGATTATATTTATTTCTTACTGGACAACTTTTCGAGCTTTTGCTGCCATGGATTTAGTTGGTTTCTGTTACAAGACTTCGATTGACTATGTGTTTTGGGTTTTAAGATTGTTAGACGAGGGAAGATTGAACCTTGCTATTTTCTTCACCTTTACATATTTTAAGGGCTCTTTTTTGTTTGTTTAGTATGGAATATTAGATAGTGCAAGTGTATTTGATTACAATAACCGAGTGAACTATTTGTTGGATAAATCGTGGAATTGTTCGTTCTTTGAGTTTCATTAGTCAAGGAATTTGCTGAAATTTATTAACATGTAAGTATTTTGTTCTGCAACTTTTCGTTCTTTGTCCTGAACATGTCCGTATGCAATCTGTTTGTGAATGGATTTCTGGTTTCTCGTTACCATATCTCCGTTTATCTTTTATGTTTACATAATTAATTTTTAGAAGTTGCTTGTCATAGACATAAAAGGCTTGCATGATTTTTGGTTTTCATGGGGCTCACTTAGCTTGATTCATCAAGCAAAACTGCTACTTACAGATTCTATATTTTTGGTATGTTACAATTTTTTTCTGTATTTTCTCAGGTTATCGATTGTATACTATAATCCTTAGTTTTTAGTTGAAGGAAGATGATCGTGAGAAAAGGGTCCGACAATTAATCCTGCATAGTAGAGGTAGAAGATGGAAAATACAGGCCTATGGATTCAGAAAGAGGGCCACAGAAGAAAAGATTCATTGCATGGGTTAGTAAATGATAGAGAAATGTCAGAGGAAAACTCTTCAAAATCACAGTTAAAGAAGTTGATTAAAAGATCAAACTCTCAACGGGCAATAGTTGTAAATGCCATCCAATCACAAATTAGCAAAGTTTTCTTCAAGGATTTATTCTTTCGACGTGTCCATGGATTGGACAATAGGATTCCGAAGCATGTGGTGAGTGTAGATGAGAAATATATCCGTCGCTGCCTGGAATTTATACACAACACTGCATTAAGAGCTACGAACATGGAGACTTTATCAGAAAGCTTCAATACAGCTAAATTTTTTGGTGGAAATGCATATGGTTCAGGACATTTTGTCTTTGAATGTCCTCTTGCCACTGAGAGTGGGAGAGTAGTTATAGGTGCTAATGCTGGGGATCAGTGGACTTTAGGTACAATAATGGGGACCAAGAGTATGATAAATATATTGAATAGTACACTTCTTCAGCAGTTTGGTGCTTCACATAGAAGTGACAATTTGAACAGGATGAACTTTTCTGATCCTGAAGGATTGATATGCTATGATTTTATGGACTCTCCTACTGATTTACCTATCACTTCGTCATATAAATTAGAAAAGGACAAACGATTCGTACGAAGTCATAAGTATGGCTCCATTTCTGTTCATAAAAGGCTTGTTTCCACTTCTAGCATCACCTCTACTTGTTCTGATTGGTTGTCTTCGGCTTCTTCTACTCTATCTCAGGGAATGATCCAATGTACTTGGAAGAATGGGATTCCTCATTTTGTGTTTTCTGCAGATGATCAGAAGGAGGTCTATGTAGCAAAATTTAGGAAGGTAGACTCAACGGATAATAAGGCTTTGGACAATGTGTATGAGTTTCATTTGAACAAGGGTGGCCAAAAGGGTCGCGAGATCCTTGACAGTGATTTACCATTTGTTGGGAAGATGCATGTATCAACAAGTTTTACCCTTTGCCCGAACAATTGTAGAATAAGGGAGACAGAGTTTACATTATTCCTTAACGTTGAAATTAAGGACAGAGAAATGTCCACATCAGAGCATTCTCACAGGAAGAACAAGGGGCTGTCAAAGAAGGTGTCACAAGTTTTTAGAACTAGCCCATCATCAAAACGCAGAACACTCTCAAAGTTTGGTGGATCAAGTTCCATAGCTGAGAGTTGTCCGTGGGAGCCGAATGCTCATGGTGGGACCAATTTATTAGAGACTGACACTCCTCCGAATTGTGAGATGGCTTCCATTGTTGTGAAAAGCCATCTTCCTTGTAAACCAGCAGAGAAAGTAGGAGGGGGGTGGGGTTTAAAATTTCTTAACAAATCTGGTGGAAATCAAGTCACAGTGCCTTCTGAAAGTTGTAATCAAAATAATGGGGACTGTTCAACTAGCATGAGCATTTTAATTCCAGCAGGCTTTCATGGTGGACCAAGAACCAGAAATGGTGGGCCATCCAGTCTGATAGATAGATGGAGATCTGGTGGCCACTGTGACTGTGGTGGTTGGGATGAGGGGTGCCCTCTTACAGTACTTGAGAGAAGATCTAACAAAGCGGATGTTATGACTAAAATAGATACACCATACGAGTGCAAGTCAGTTGATTTGGTTACTCATCAGGTCTGTTTATATCCCTTATTATATTTTCTTCTTTCTCTTTTCTCTTTAAACAATGTTAGTGATCTCATATTATCATATGATTGAGGAGGGGCAACGAGTATGGCAGCTGTAAATATTGGTTTTGCTAAAATGTGTTTTTTCCCCTGTTTGTGTGCATTTCTCTACAAATTATCAAATTCTCTTCCTCTTTGATCGTCTTCACAATTGATATCTCTTCCTATATTTATATGTTAGCCACCGTGAGTCACCAAGCCTTATCTCACTAGGAAGGGTTGACTACATAGATATTATACACCATTGGGCTCTATTAGAAACCAAATTGTCAATAAAAGCATTTTGTGATTGGGAAATGACCTTCATACATTTTCTCTCTAGTTTAAGCCAATTTTGCTGTTATATTTTAGACATCCATGCATCTGTAATAGTGTATTTACTCTGTAATTGTGTATTTACTTTCTGTTCCTATTGAACAGTTAAATTTGTTTTTAAGTATGCAATGAAATGATCATACCCCTAAAATTTCAGGGTTCAACTGATTTCGGCCCCACCTTGAGGATGGTAAATGTCCATGATGGTCTTTATTATATTCATTTTCATCCACCTCTGTCTGCACTACAGTCTTTCTCCATTGCTGTGGCAATAATTCATGCACAAAGTCCTACTCTTCAGCTCAATGGTGCGAAGGAGCTGTCATGACTAAAGTTAAATCTGAGGTTATTTAGCAGTCATCATTTTCTTACTGTATTATAAAAAGTGAAGAGAAGATTTAGGATTTTATACTTGAATCAGGTGTTCATTCTATGTTTAGGGTTGTGATTTTAATACAGTCAGATGTTATCTTATTTAGGAGAATTAGTTCTGTTTGTCCTTTCTCACAATTCATAGTTTGTAACCATCTTTCTCCTCGTTCTTTTTGTTGAAGAGGATCGATTGTAAAAGGTTTGTGGAAGAATATTTAGTAAATTATAGCATTGAGATTGAGTTTGTTAATGAGAAGGAAATTGGATTAGCATTTAACACTCATTTATGATTGGAAACTCTGCAGTGTTACTCATTCTATCTAGTGGCTGCATTATATATCTAATTGCTACTCCTATAACAGCACATAACGGCACATGTTCCATGAATGTTATCTCTCAATGGCTTACTGTATTTGAATGATTTGTGTTTGCTTTTGTATTCAAACTTGAATTTTGAGTTACAATGGTGAAAATACACTTCCCTTTAATTAAATGTTCATTATAACATTAGCGTGAATACTTCTTGCACATTGTATTTGTCTTACAATTCTTTTCTAGAACTTATCTTTATAGGACCAAGCATGGAGAGTTCGCTTCCCATCTCAGCAAGGTAAATGTATGACATCTCCTATAGTATAGAATGTGATCAATAACATGTTTGGATAAGTTTCTCCATGAGGAGGAAAGATGAAATAAACTTCTTCATAACTAAAATTACTTTATTCATAAGTTAAAAATCATCTTTTAGAGAAAACTATTATGAGAAAAGTTTACAATTTAGTTTATGAAGAATTTTATATAATTTTTTTTAAAGTGTTTATGGAGAAGTTTACTCAAATAAAACCTAAAATTAATATGTTTATATGATTTCTACTTGTAGGTGGTGACAGAAGGCTAGGACAAATGATGATCCTGCATAGTCACAATGTCAACTAAAAGAAAAGGCTAAAAAGATGACTGATTAATTTGTGAAACAATGGAAGTTGATGAAAAATAATAATTTTGGCATAAATTAGAAAGTCTCTCTATAGCTGTGCCTTGACGATTTTGGATGCCAGTGAATACTTATTCCTTTATTCATGTAAATCATTTTTTGTAGTTTTGTTTGTTTGTGTCATGTTTCCACCATGCTGACAGCTATCTGTATTCTCTAACATATTTTACTATTACTTTCTAGCCTTCCCTTCTGGCATTACGAGTAGACAATTAATAGATCTTTAATATTTAAGGAGCATTTGGAACAACTTCAAATGTCACTTATAATTCAAATAATAGTATGATATTCAAGTAACTTAACCCAGACGTCAGAAATTCTTAGTTGATATATGTAACTTGGAAAAGATGTGTTATTCATGTAACTCGAAATTACCAGATTAACCAAAAAATTAAAGAATTTTGTAGTTAAGTCTGATGAAATATGGCCTTACATATATTAAATTGTATTAATTAAAGTCTTAATATTACTATTAATTAAAATTTTAATTTGATTTATTTATAAATTCAGGGTTATATGATGTTACGTATATTGTTGAAAAAATTAGA
Source organism: Macrotyloma uniflorum (assembly GCA_016859785.1). Taxonomy (NCBI): domain Eukaryota; kingdom Viridiplantae; phylum Streptophyta; class Magnoliopsida; order Fabales; family Fabaceae; genus Macrotyloma; species Macrotyloma uniflorum. The sequence goes on along the minus strand of BDMB01000023.1, from coordinate 1,084,913 downwards.
TTTTATTTCTGGAATATAATTTTATCATATACGATTTATTTTAGTTTAATTTTAATATACCAAAAGTGTAAAAAAAGTACATTTCCATTTACATATTAAAGAACTTTAACTATGATAATTAAATGAAATAGGTGGTGTATTTAAGGAAGGTGAATTGCAATAAAAGATCATTCGCTGCTACTCTATTGTTGTTGTTGGCAAAAAAAAATTCAATTAAGGTTGATGACAATGTTTAAAATGTTGAATTATTACTTCGTTACTAATAAACCCAAAATTTACTACAAGAAAAATTGTGCTTGTGCAGATCGCAAAATTTTGGGTCCTCTCTGAACCGATTCCCATATATTAACTTGAAACAATAAATAAACACACACCGTATGAATTCGATATGATTAAAACAGATAAAGGCATCTGATAGGGGAATAGAAGCATATTATTTTTGTCGTCACATATGCAAGTTTGTGGCTTACAAAGGCATCGTATGGCATATCCCCCTCGTAATTGATGTTTCTCTTTAAATTAAGGCTTTTATGATGGTTTCTATCAACTATATGCATCCACAGTCCCCAACTCATTTGGCCTGTTCTCAGTTTGTATCTACTGCAAAATATTAAAGGAATATGTGGGTCCATTTATTTTCCACATCCACTTGCATGTTCGTGTTTTTGACAAGAAATGTTAGTTTTTCTTATGATTCTTGGTTCCTTTGACAGTTGAACACTTAAACATTAATTTAGAAGACACATGGATTAACGATCAGCTTGAAGAACTACAATGAAAGTTAAGGGAATCAATGTTGAGTTGCATAACATTAGAGACTTCAAAGTTGTGGCTGATGATTGAGTTGCAAATACCGTGCATCCCTTCTAGATGTGTAAGAAATACGTATGATGGGATAGAATTTATAGGCTGATGAGTTAAGTTACGGGATAAATTTGATTATTTTCTTTGAAATCCCAAATATCTAAGAAATTGTCCTTATTCATGAAAACCCATAATTTGTCCAAAAATGCACGGTTACTTGGTTTCCGTTTCTGCAGCCTTTACCATAATTGTCATTCATTTTTAACTTCTCAAAATTGGAGAGATGATTTACTAGTGTTTCATTTTTTTCATTTTATTATTAAAAACCATCCTCTCAAGTTAATAATTTGTTATGAGAGAAACAAAATTACAAAAAATCTAAATCCTTTGCACAGAAGTATCACATTAGCTTGGTGCATAGTTTACGATTTAAAGAGTGAACTTTCCGTGTACAGACCTACACTTGTAAGGCTGTAACGAATATCGTCAATACCAGTGAGATAGGGGATTTCAGTAGTGAATGCAGTAAAACAGTTTTCCAACAAAACGCAACTCTATAACAAACACTAGTAGGGATAGTTTTCAAACTTCATTCCTACTCAAAAAGAGATATCAGTGTCTTCTAACTTGCGATAGTATAACTAATTTAATTGAACAATTGATCAGTAAGACATTATCACGAGACCTTATGTCCCGCTGATTCGACTATGGGGTTGTGGCTGCAAACAGGATAAAAGCATAGGAGATGAACTCTAGGATTTACGTATTTTTCTACATAAGCTTTATGTTGATACACTGCAGAATAAAGCTTATTGATTTTTTTTAATATTATAAGAATGTTAAAACTGTTTAGGTTTAATACATATACTTAGGGAACGCAAGGGGGCAATTAGAATTTTAGATATAACATGTCAAGACCAAATAAACTCCATAGAAAGAACTTCTTAGTCGTCGACCTACATCCGGGTGTAGAAAGAACTATCCACTTTATTCTATATCAGTTGATAAGAACCTAAAACTGATGAGAGCAGAATCTAGTCCTCTTGGGTTCACTCTACTAAGTATTCCTAAATACCCATTCTAATTACAAAAAGATATTTGCATGTGATGTATATTTTAGCTAAGATCATCAACTGATGGCATTCGCCAATTTAATAAAATAATTAGGGAATTGAAAATCTACATCCATCAATTTCAATTAGAATACACCATGATTGACTATACAAATACGAGTAATAATTCTTTTGCCCTAACCATATTCAAATTTTCCATTCTAAATTGAGATTTTGTCTTCCAAAACGCACTCTGGGTATATATGTATGCTCTTGCAAAATGCGAACATCAAAGATCATCTCTTTATTATTCTCTACATTCTCGGCTTAGCTAAATCATTAATAAGTGAAATACTTCTGAATGCCCAACGGGTTGAGTTAAGGGGATAAACTAAATGTACCCTAATAAACCAAGAAGAGGTTCACATGTAACATTCAATATTGATTTCGTGCTTAATGGAAGCAAATTTACTTTACCCTTATGAAATATCTCAACATCCTCCATAAACCTTCCTTCCTAATTTCAAGAGGCACGAAAAGAAAGCGCATTTAGATCTCAAGTCAGTAAACACAAAATGAATCAGCCCCTAGTGGAATAAACCCCATTTGCATTTCAATAGATTTTTTTTTGCAACAATTCTGAACTCCAGAGTCAAAATAATGGGATAGGTAAAGCATTAAACTACAGTACCAAAACTCAGTATTCAGTATACACACTCACGCACACATTTCACTGAGTAAATCCAAGCAAGCACCTGCTAGGAGGATTGGGACGAGAGTTTGAGGCATTCACTCTGGCACCTCCTGAGGCAAATGTCATTCCAATTAGGCACTGGATGTTGGTTGACACAAACAGTGCGGGCACAGGCATCAGCACAGGCATCAAGATCAGAAACACCACAAACCGTGACGCAGGTATCGGGAATGGGGTCTTTGGAGAAGGAGCCAACCTTCTTGAGCATCCTCTTGGACGTGCACACCCTCTCACACACAAAAATTTCATCAGAACTCCTTTCCCTCCCTCGAGCACTCTTCAGCCTCTGCTCCTCTGCGTGCCGTTTCTTCACCCGAAGCGCTTGCCCTGCAACCACCACAGGGATCGCCGCTCCCAAAAGCGACCACCAGATTTCACCCATTTCTCACACACACAACGAACGAACAAATTCACCTCCTCTTCTTCTAATTCACATACTGCATACTCGCAACCACACGTTACAGAGTTTCAATAGTTAGTAGTTATTGTTAATCGGACACAGTAAGCAAACCCTAGACACACGCGCGCAAAGCGAAACGAAGAGAATAGGCAATGTGTTGAAATGCAAGCGGAAATGAATGAGAAATTGAGTTTATACTATGCATCGAACTGAATAAAGAGGATGCGAATTCGAATGTGTGTGACTTTGTTCCAATGAGGAGATGAAAGAATGGAGAAAGTATTGCATTTACCGGCGGCGTAGAAGCGCGGCAGAGACAGCGTGGTGGTGCTTCTACGGCGTAAAACCCTCACTCCATCACTTTTTCACAACAATGACTCATGCCTATTTAACTTTCCTGAGGTTTCTTCCTCGAAAAATAGAAAAAGAATATTCCTCTAATTTCTTTTTCAAAATAAAAAAAAATCATCTATAACTGGTTCATTTTTTAATTATTATTTTTACATAATTTTTTATAATTTTATTTAATATTTTATATTTTTTTTATGATTTTATTTTTAATATTTTAGTAAAGATTAATAATAAAATTTTTAATTATATTAATTATTTTTTTTATAGACACATATATTATACCTATATTTCTACTTATATTAGATAATATAGGTTTCATATTTTTCGAAAAATTACTAGATTCTTAATCAACCTAAAAAAAGTAAATAGAGTCTTCGTTTATTTTCACGCTTTCATTGATTTAAAAATTGCACTCATTTAGTATATTTTTAATAAGTTCTTGAATTTAGTTTGATATATTATTAGTGTAAAAATATTTATACTATCAGTCAATTAAATATATTTTAAATACAATTTTTGAAGTAATATATTATTGCGCAATTTGATAATTTTATGCTATATAAGACAATTCATAATCGATTAATGTCTTCTAGTAAAATTCAAAGTTTTTTCTTGCATTGTATTAGTATTTAATATGTAACAAGATAAAAATAAATTTAAAATTTTAAATATAGTGGATATAATTAATCCAGGTGAATTCATAAAAAAAAAATTATGAAAACAATATTCAATAGATTTAAAATAATTTTAACTAAACAAATTATTTAGGAGGAAATAAAATACATTGAATTTCTAAAAAGAAAAATATAATTCCATCTATAAATCAACTTATAAAGATAATAAAAATGTAAATGAAATTAAAAAAAATATAAAATTCGGAAATTAATGAAAAAAATAGAATAACTATTTAATATGTTGATATTATATTCATTCTTCCTTTAATATTATTTAATTTCCTTTTTTTGGTCTAATTATGATTCCTAAATTTTATGAATTAATTTAACCTTAAAATATACAAATAAGTTCTCACAAATCATTTTAAAATTTTATGGAAGCTAATTAAAAAATTATAGATGAACTCATTTTTAATTTTATAATGTCCTCAGGACATACCCCAAAATCTAATTAAATGTTAAAATAATTCTCTGAAAATATACCTATCAATCAAACCTAACTATTTTAAAAATCATAGCTATGATTTTTCATAAAGAATTGTTACATGTGACCACTTCTACACGACACTCATAAATAATCATACCTATTTTTCTTTTATTTATATATTATTTTAGTATTTGTTTAGTGCAATCATATTTATATTTCTTTTCTTGTTTATCTCTCGATTCATGGTGTGGAGGGAGCAACCAATGTTGTAAATAATACCTCGAAATTTTATAAATTAAAATGAAACTTGTTAAAATGCATGGTTCAAGTCTAAAAGTTTCATAAAAGTACAAAGATGTTAGAGAGAACAAGGGACAAATAATCGGCAAACAAAGAACAAAGAGACAATTGTGGTTAGAGAAAACAAAACCAAGCAATAACCATCTTTGAAAAATTATATGTTCATCTGACGAAAGGATTATACTACAGGAACATAACACTGAACTCTTAATTTATTGTATCAATCATTGTCCCACACAAGGTTCTAATAAGTATTATTTTTTATAATTACATTACACTGACATACCTAAAAGACCAGTGACTTAACACAGTATACACACTCAAACTTTCATAATCAAATTCAACCCATCTTAGCATCAGTAGTACTTGAATGCATTTTAGCACAGTATTCGAATAAGCTCCCATCAAAGCATCTTCTAACAGCTTCTTTGGAGAGGAACCCTTCCTCATCTCTAGCCAGAATGTAGAGAATCCCCCATTCTAATTTAGCTGCAGCCCTGTCACATTACATATATGTCATATTTGGCAAATAAATGAATCAAAATTATGCAATAAAAGTAAGTTGAGATGAATGTCAGAATTACTACTCACCAGCCAAATGGGTCAAATGCATTTCGGTTTCCCTCTGTTAGGTCCCAGAGCTCCCCAAGTGTTAGCTTGTCAGGAACTGTACGAGCATACTTACTAAACATATTCTCAATATTCGCTGGCACGTAACTGTGGTTTCATTTCATTAAGGAGAAATCAATGTCCAAGAAGAGGTTATTTCGCAGTCACAATAGTCTGTTACATGCATGCTAGATTTTTGTAATGCCACATTATTACATATATATCACTTACCGTCCTTCTGTGTCATAAACTCCCGAGTCACTTCCATGCTTTGCTTTGTGTATGTTTTGTATGTAGATAGGGAAAAGAAGAGAAGGGAACCAACTCTGTATAAGTACAATTAAAAGGTAAGCCTGAAACTTCATATGGCTGCATTTTTTACACTAAATGATTCTATATATTCTAAAGAGAATTGTGCTTACCAATTAGATTGTAGCTTGAATATATATTGAGTTTTTACTATGTACTTTTAGTAGGGAGTGATGACCAATTGCAAAACTGTTATCAACCTAACTCAATTCAGTTGAAAAAGGTATCAAAGTCGCATGCTATCTGCTAGTTTTCCTAGTTTCCTTGTATAGGGAACATAGGATTGAGTTGTTTTTCCAAGGTAGTACTACTAGTGCAAATTCTGTAAAAAATAAATTGTGCTTGCCTAGTATTATAGTATAATATCCGTTAATAAAGAATTTATGAAACGGTCATCTCGTGGATTTAAATCAACAATCTAATAACTGCACAGATTCTTAATATGTATAGTGTAAAATAGGTTAAGAGCTAAATCCCAAAGATATCCAACATATATATTGTTCATTTTGTCCTCTTTTGGTTCTAACTACTTAAGGAGAAAAGAAAAATCAAGAATGACTCACAGGCTGAGTGGGGTAACTCAATCCAGCATTGACAACAATAGCCAGAATAAGAGATGCAACAATGTTAAATCCAATAGAACGAAACCCTGCAAAACAAAGTTAAAAGAACTTTAGAAAAGATAATAATAATGTGGATCCTGTTGGAAATCAAAACTCTTACCCATGTATGTTTCCCAAGGGTAAATGATACCATTGTCATCTTGATCAAAAAAAGCACAATGCTGCTGAAGAACAGACAAGTTGTAGTGCTTGTAGCCCGGTGTTCCTTGAGGGTGGCCTGTATCAGGAGCTTTCAATGCTCTGGGCATGTCTGAACACGTCATATGAAAAAAAAAATGGCTTAGTTACACACATAAGTGGAAATTTAAATCCATTTAGAAAAAACATTCGGTAAAAGTTACTTTATGCTTTTCATGTTTTTGTTCAATCAAAATGCAATTGACTCCTTAATGTCTGACTTGAAAGGACATGGAAGAGATTTACTTGAAAGTCAAAACTTAAAAGAAGCAATATACAGATAGATGAAGTGCCTTCGCAAATTGCAAGATAAAGGGAGAGAAATTATGAACAGGATATCAGAGGACGGAAATACTAATAATCTTGTATGAACTAAGATATTGACAAAAAGTATTCATGCATACAGAAAACAAATGACAGAATATCCTCGTAGAATTTGCACCAAATTAGTATGATACTACAAGGTTCCTTCAGTTTTCAGTCCTCTCTCTCTTGGTTATGCTTACAAACTTTCACCTCATTAATTTTGATAATGGAAATGAAAGAAGTTTTAAACGACTAAGACTTACATGGCTTTGGCAGAGAATTTTCCAAATCATTTCTGACCCTTCTCTGTGCAGTAACCGGCGCATTTTGAGCTTCAGTCATCAATGACTCCCTCTCCGTTACTATAGCCATTATGATATTAATATGTTTCTTCTCTTTCTCACTGACTCTCGTATATATATCTTCGATCTCAGCTTTTCTTTTCACGTCCTTGTTTTGTAGAGGTGCTAGCTGCATTACCTTTCCTATATAAGGCCATGACAAAGAGCAATAAATTATAATTCAGTGGACACTGTAGAAAGAGCCAGCAAGTTCCACCAAGTTACGTGGCAAACATGCAGAACATTGCATTGCGTATTGTGCCAAATGCCAAGTTAGGATGTGATGCATGTAATTGTTTTGTCGGTTCCTTGTCGTCTCTGAATATCTTTCTCATTTTTGTCTAACATGCATCTAGTCTCGATTGATTATTCATCAGTTCAGCAGAAGTTTATATTCTCTTTGGCTAACACATGCCATGTTTCGACAATATATTTTAATAAAAATGCTCAGAATCTTTGGATTGTATACGATTTTATTTAACATATGAAATTGACACTTTATATATGATTTATTATGTTAGGAGTAAGTGTGTTAGAGTACGATTTAAGATCAAGTAATTAGGGTTATGGTAAGAAAATGTGGTAGTGTTATTATGTAAGGTCGGTTTTCAACATATCCAAATGTGTGTCTTTAACTGCTATGCAATCTTTAGTTTTAAGCAATATTTTTTAATTGTTGTTTAAAGTTAAAAATGGTGTAATGAGATATCCTTTCAAATCATTGGTCTCTTCAATCCAATTATTCTTTAGTAATATTAGGTTTATAAATCAAAATTAATTACATAAAAAAAGCTTATTAAACACTTTACTATTTATAAGTTATATGTTTTTAATTAATATATAATCTAAATATTTCTCTTCTATACTCAATAATTGAAATTTTCAACTCTTTCGGTAACATCACTTTTGATCGTGTAATATATTGCTAATAAAATGTAAGTAGTGTTACAGTTGCCTGTCAACTTGATTTGGAATTTGGTACTGTTTTCATCCCTCGATTAAGGATTATGGTTTTATCAAATGTGACTTTAGGCCACAGGTTTTGGTTATGAAGGTTGAATAATCTACATAGAAAAAAAATTTATAGGAAGAAAATATTCACAAAAATCGTTAGTTCATGGGTTAAAACCTTTTTTAAGTAAAAAATAAATTTTAAAATTAAAGATAGTAAACTATTTCTATTAAAATAATATAGGTCGAATTTTGTAGTCATATGAACGTCCCTCAAAATGAAAATGTGGTATGCATCAAACATTTTTCAATATAATATTGAGTTGAAAAGGAGTGTTATGCAAACTAAACTTCACTCTTTAATTAGTGGAAACCCTTCTGGCAGATTCAATAGTGATGGTCACAAACTGCTATAATTTCAATGGTGCACAAAATTAAAGATCATTGGTAGGACCACATGAACAAAGCTTCGATTCTTAATTTACAAAAAGTTAAATTAAAGCTTAGAGAACCACTTCATCTAATTAATTCATTAATCCACAATGTGTTCATTTCTACTCTTTATTTATGCTATTCAATGCCCTGACTTATACGTTCTTCATTTTCTGTCATTCTCTTCTAGCTTTCTGATTTTACATTCACACACTAATTTTATTGAAAAATACTCACTAATCACTTCAACTAAATTTACATTTATTACATTCTTGAAATTTGTACTTTTAATGATAAAAAATTATTTTATTGATTATAAAAATGAAATGTATATATATTAATTTTGGATTAAAATATCACCATAAAAAATAATAAATTTATTTATAAAAACATTAAATATGTCTAAATATAACTGTGAATTACAGAACTGATTAAGGGAATTACAATAAGTATTACTGTCATTAACAAGTGCCTCGATGATAATAAAAAATTCATATTACTTTTAGAAAAAAAATGGCTCCTATTTCTTCCAGTAATGATGGTACACACTCTCAACACTTTCCCCATTTTAAAAGAATAAATGTGCGTTACAATCACTTTCAAGAACCAAATTAAATACTTTTAATAATTAACTTGATGGATCCATATATTATTCGACGTAAATTAATTTGGTTCATTAGTTTTTTCACTTTAAATTCAAAACATATTTAATTAATTGTTGGATTCATTTCTGAACTTTAATTAATTTGATTATTCAATTAATTTTTCTATTTTATAGATTAATATGTATATTTTAAAATTTTAGAAGTTGATTTTTTTCTATTTATATATGTTATTTCCTTTTCATTTGTTTATTCTTCTTATTACTCTATCTAGTACCATGTCTTAATTTGTTTATTTGAAAAATGTAAATAAAAAATTTACAACAATTAACAGATTTATTCATTCAATTGAGTTCCACTTTTTAATTCGTACCTTAATTTAATTATATTTAATATATATAATAATTTTTTATTATGTTTTAGGTAAAAAACATCTAATAACAGGTTGAAGGTGACAATAATGGTAGAAATAATAATAATAATAATAATATTAAAATGGATTTTCATTAATCTAAAATGAATTATTTATATAAAATATATAGAAATGAAAATAAACACTGAAAGCGCGTGTTTTTGTGTGTGTTTTTTTAGCAGAAACCGGTTTTCCCAACAGTGGGAAACTGTACGAGCATCAATTCGGATTCTGGTGGTGGATTGTTTTCACTTTGTAACCATACAAATTAATGTCGTTTTCTTGTTTGTTGACACTCGGATTCTCTCACTGCTCTTCCATTAAGTGGGTCGTGTCGAAGTTAAACTTTTCTTCCGCTTTCGTTCTGTTTCCCCTGTTTTTGTCTTGCTTTAACTCTTGGTAAGGTTCCTCCGAAGTTTCGGTTTTTGGAGGGATATAGGAGCGGCGCTGTGATTTAGAGGTCAATGGGTCAAATGGGTTTCTTCCAAGTTTTTCTAATTCCCTGAATTTTTGGTTCAATTATTATTTTTGGGTTTTCTTCTTCGGTTTGTATCACCAACGTACCAGAGAGAGAGCATAAAGAGTGTTATTACTGATGGATACGAAGTCAACCAAGGATACGAATGGTTGCAATAACAAGCCTATGGCTCTGACTGTGACGGTGACTGTGGCTTCTTTAGAGGGTAGAAAGGTTGAAGATCATAGCAATAGAGAAGATGAAAATGATTCCAATTCTTTGTTGCCAGCGCGAAGAGAAGGAATGTCACGGAAATCGGATAAGACTAATAGGAAAAGGAAAGTGCAGTGGAACGATAGGATAGGAAACAAGCTTGTTGAGGTTTTGGAATACGTACCAAGGTAATTAACTAGTGCTGTGTGTGCCGAATTTTGCTCAAGTAGTTCACACTCACATCACATGTTGTAAATAAATAAATAAATATGTGTGCGTTTGGCTCAATTCAGTTCTATGTTGATGAAAAACAATAAGGGAGAAAGAAAAAAAGGAAAAAATTGAAATGGTTTTTTTGTTTCCCTTATTTTGTGCAAATGGCAAAATTCACGCTTGCCTCCTTTGAATTCCTTCGTTGCTGTGTGATAGATGCAATGGTGGATCACTGAATTACAGTGTTGTCTTGCTTTCTTTTCTTTTTCTCTGTTTTTTTTTCCCTGTCCTCTATTATTATATCTGGGTGACTTCACTATGGATGCATCAATGTGACTAATTGTGTAGTTTGCCTTTAAGAATCCTTTTTCATGTTTATTGTATGTTAGGCATTCCTGCTGCTCCAATAATTTCCCTTCTAATTCTCTGACTGTAATATTCTCTTTCGTGGATTCATTTACGTTTTCTTTCGGTGTTTTGTTTCACTTTATTATGTCTGTGACAGTTTCATGAAAATAGTAAAATTCTTATTGTCCTCTCAAAAGGCTCCTGGGAAGTAACTCTGTTCTTTTCTTTCTGTTTGAGCACCTGAGCATGAAAATTTGCAATTAGAATTAGATAACTAAAGCATTTCATTATATCTACTATGACTTAATTTTGAAATATTAAAGTTTGTTATAATGATTGAAATCATACCATATCCTCCGTCATATTTGTGCTTTCTAGCTCATATCATAACACAAAATTTACGAGATAAAGAAAATTTAGCTCTTACCTATATAGAAACAGCAATGGAAATTGCTTCTTCCATTAAAATGGATGAAGTGAGAGCAGAAATTAGCACAGGCAAGAAAATTTCAGAAATATTCTTGTTTTATGGCATGTAAAGTATGTTATACTAGCCCTGGCACTCCACTCAATGAAGAACTTATGAAATAAAATTGAACTCATTCATCTTTGCTTTTCTTGATTTATATAAATCTGTGATTATATATGCGGTTAGTTCAGAGGTTAACTTTGATAGCAGCTGCTCCCAAGTATGCTGCTGGAAAAAAATAAAGAAAAGTACAAAACAATAACCAAAGTTTTCTTTCCTAGTAGTTGCTATACAAGTTCGAAGCATTTTCTGTACGATTTTAATGTAGCAAAACAAAATTGAGTATAATAATCAACCCAGACGTGTCATGTATCCATAATCATCTCATGTTTGGTCTCCCAATTGTATGTGCAGTGATGTTAGTGACTCAGACTCAGAGGATGAGGGTGGGGATTCTTGTGTCTGTTCAATAATGTAGAGATAATCTTGATAAGCCATGTCAAACTTCCTGCTGGACTAATCGTGGAGCATCATTGGGACCTGTGCAACCTGAATTTGAGTAAATATGATGACTTGGGACTCACTCTCCTCCGGTAACCAAGATAAGCAGCTCCTCGTGTTCCAATTTATGGATCCAGTTTTTCTTACTGGATATTTTGACATGATTATTTAGTGGGCTTTTGTGAGTTCTCTAGCAGATCAGAACAAAGTACACACTGCTTCCAAAAAAATCATTTGGAAAGTGTTGATAGTAGCACAGCTTCCTTGTAGGTTAAGTAAATAAGCATTTTCATGCTTAGTCACGGGTACTGTTTCTCTATAAATTATGCACTCAATTGCTTTGGTGATGTGTTTCGAATTAAAGGGATACCCCAGTCCTTTTTCCTTTCAAATTCCCAATTACTCATCATGTGGAATAAATTTCCATGATTCTCAGAATTTATTCCCCAGTAATCTGCCGAAATGGTTCTTTGATTCTGTTTTCTTTCAGTTTACTTTTTATATATCGAGACCTGTTGCTTATATACAAGAACCTCTTGATTGATTCAAATATCACTTTCGAGGATGTCATAATGAATACAATGTATACTGTGAGCATGAAAACTGAGAACACTTCAAATTGTATAGCTGCAAATGAAGATAAAAATAGACAAACACACTCCCCATCGCTTACAACATAACCATTCACAAACCAAAAACAAAATAAAGGGTTGAATTAGACACACAAATACAATGAAATCATCCCAACTGGCATATACTGATTTGCAGAATGAATAATCAACAGAAGAATCAAAATTTGATGCGTCCTCCTTTGAAGTTGCTGCCCATACTGGTGGCAAAAAAAATGCTTTGTTAAGTCCACAGAATTGATGTTTTCTAAGTTTCTTTTTTTTTTTTTCAATGACATGACCGCATCATTGGCAATGAATTGTGGTCGAGGAGGAGACATGATAATTAGGAGAAACCAACCAGTTTGAAAGGCTAGCATCGACTGCAATTTCTGGCAACAGAGGCTTGGACTGAAAGGCATTTGATTCCGAGCTGCAAGGTGAGAAATTCAAGATTGCATCAGAGACTAAGGGCATACTTGTTTGTTGTTGTGATGGAACATTCTCCTTCCTCCTGTGCTTGCTTGATGCTGCAACTTTTGTTTTGATCGCTTTCCACTGTGTGAGATTCTCCACAGGGCTCAGAACAGAATGCATGGCCATGTTTCTGTCTCGTCCACCTAAATTGGATTTCAGCTCAGCAAGATTTGGATCAACTGGCATCTGATTCTTTACCTTATCTTCTGCCAGAGATCGATAGCATGACTCTGACAACTCTTTGTGTTTAGGATTTTCAACATGTACCTCAGCCTCATCATTTTCTAAACTTCCATCACTACCACCATCATCCCAATCATACTCATCATCATCATCAAATTCATCATCATCATCATAGTCATCAATGTCAGAATCCTCATATGCCATTTCATCCTCCTCACCATGACCATCTCCACAGTTGTAATATCTGTGATTTGTAGGGTATCTCACTGGCAAGGCTGCAGAGCCTTCTGGCTCTGCAGTATTGGTCATATCCTCTTCTTCCTCATTATTCAATACCTGATAAGCAGTGGGGTTTGGCTCATATACCTGTACATTCAAATTGAAGGTAACTTTCTTCTTCCTGCTCTTATTACTATTCTGCTCCTTAACTTCATCTCTGCCTCTAAGAAACAAATTAAATAAACAGTCTATCTTATCTACACATACACATAACACATAAAGGGAAATGCAGAGCAATAAATACTAACCTGAAATCAGAATCCGGGATGATAGATTTTTCTGTTATGGCAAGAACTTCATAATTTCCATATTTCTGTTAGAGAGCACAATCATTTCAAAGTTTTAACCGATTATTGATCATGTAACTTAGGTATGAACATTTTTTATGAATATCAGAAATTAAGAACAGAAGGATGGAGTGTACTGACTTGGTGTCCAGCTAGGACTTTGTAGAGAGTCTTTCTACGCTTCCTTTTGTTGGATAAACCAAAACATGCCATGAAACAGCCCATCTCGGTTGGGAAGAGAAGGAGGGTGAGAAATGTTTTGTTGATAAGGTGGCATATAATGAATGAAAGGAACTCAGTCAGAAACTGACATTGGTGCCACCCAGAGAGAGAAGGAAGAGAAGAACATGTGACAAGTTTAAAAGCCGTTTGGCTCCAAACAATTTCGAAAATAGTAACGTTAGGCTTTTAATGATGATTGTGGGCACAAGAGTTTTTTTAAATAAAATAAAAATAAAAATGAAAGGTAGGGACAACATTCGTTGCTTTTGTCTCAGATCTCAAAAATCTTTTCCTCTCCGATATTTGACCACTTGTCGTTTTATTAGAGTTTTATGCATTTCTTTACCAACAAAATAAATTAATTGTTCTTTAAATCAGATTGGGTATTCAATATCTGAATTCCTTAATTTTATCTAAAAAAATAAATGTTCATAAAAAATGACCGTTCGGTTAGTGATTTAAACCAATCTATTATTTTAATTAATTATAAATCCATATAATTCTTTATCAGGTTGATTCCTAGTAGGGTAATTAATCAACTGCTAAATTGAATCAAACACATTTTTTTAATTTTCACCTTTTTATTGAAATTTTTTAATGCAATTCATTTAACAGATGAAGATAGAAAAAGTAAATTCAATATAATTTTTAACAATCTAATAGCACACTGTTAACTTCTGAACTATATTGTATTGTAATCTCCGTTACAGTCTGTGAAGGTTGGGATGAACTTAAAGGAGAGCAAGTAAAAGGAAGCAGGATCACCCACATTGGATATCCCTATTTAAAGAAAAAAATTTCATATTTATTGTTATCATAAGCATGTAAATTTCTTTTAGTTTGTGTTTAGCTCTATGATAAATAAAGGAATGAGATAATTTTATAAATAAATAAATAAACAAAAGTTAATTTAAGATAAATTTTTGGTTCTTTGTCTTCTTATTTTAGAATATGAAAATTTGTAAAAAAATTTACACATATAATCAATTATGTGTAACATATAATCAGTTTAATTGATTATGTAGTGAGTGCATTTATTTGATTAAAATAATTTTATATTCGTGTTTATGGTAAATTTATATTAAAAAGGTGGGAAGAACAATATATTTATAGGGAAAAGAAATCTTTCCATTTCATTTTATTTTATTGCCTCCATCCACTCTTATTACATTGTAATTCTCATTAAGAAATGTGTATGTTTTAAACATAATTAATTCTTTTTAAAAAATTTTAACTTTTATATTATTGCTAAAATAAATAATTATACATATTATATTAAAATAATAAATTATTATTAATAATAAATAAAATTAGTTAGGACGATATTAACATCAATATTAAAATAATATATTATTTATATTTATATTTTATTAATAATAATAATAATAAATAATTAAAAATAATAAAAAATATAAAAATAATAATTATTATTAATAATAAATAAAAGTAATTATAATAATATCAAAATTATTAATAATAGTATTAAAATAATATTTTATTTTATTTTAATAATTGAAAATAATAAATATATATTAATAATAAATAACATTATTTTATTTTATTTTCATTTTTAATTTTCTTTTAATTCAAAATTCTTTACTTTCTTAAATATTTTATAATATATTTTTTTATTTACAATTGAGAATTTAGGATTTAAATGGTTACAATTCAATAATCATGCAACTTTTAATTCCTAAAATAAAATATAAGGTTTCATGATATTGTTGTGTAAATGGATTTTAAGAAGTACAGGAGTAAGGATTCAAACATTCTTCTAATCTTATTAATTATTCCATTTAATTTTAAATCTATTAGTAACTATTTATTATATAGTTATTAAATATTTGGATTATTATAAATATTCTTTAAAAATGTAAAAAAAAAAATAATTTATTAAGAAAGAAAAGAGATTGATAAAAAAAAAAAGATTATATAAATCTTCTCATAACTAATTATAACACAGATTAATTTTCTTAATTTGATAGAAAAATATTAAGGTTATTAAAATTTAAATTTAAATTTATTTTTAATCATTCGTAATTAAGTTTTTTCCTCAGATTTGAAAATCCATAATATACTTTCTCAAAATATATAAGAAAGGTATATTAACATTAAAATATAAATATAAATTTATTTTTAATCCTTCATAATTAAGTTTTTTTTTTCTCAAATTTAAAATTCATAATATACTCCCTCAAAATATAAGAATTAAAATGATTAATTTAAAATTTAAAATTTTTTAATTTAATTTAAATAATATATTTAAACCTAATTACGTAAATAAATATTATTGATGAATATATCTTAATTAAATAATTTAAATGATTTTAATTGATTATAAAAAGTATTATTAATAATATCTCATTTTATTAATAGATATGATATTACCTATTCAATTAAATATTAAATTATTTGGGATTGAAAAATATAAATAAATTATTATTAACATATTGTAGTTTTGTTAAATTTGTTAGAAATGATAAGTGATATTTCATTATATTGATTTAGTATATAGATATATAAGGATAAAAAACATGAAAAAAAATGGTTTATTAAATGAAATATACAGATATTATTTATGAATAAGTATTTTACTAATTAAGACAATAATTACAAGTAGGTAATTTTATAAGAAAAGAAAATATATTTAGACCACAAATAGTAAGACTTATAAAATTATTCAGAATTTTTTAAATTTATTATTAAAAAATATTAAAAACCATAATTTTGATAATATTTTTATAACAATATGTTTAAGCTATTTAATATTCACTTAAATATTTATTAAATTGTAATAAAAATAAATTTTTTAAATAATTTTTTTTATCCAAATAAGAAATACATTTTTTTTCTTTATCTATAATAAAAATACTAACTCCCCAAAACTTTTACCAATTATATATACTATTTATTAATTTTAAAATTTTTTATAGTAAAATATTATTTTTTTCCTAAATTAATATAAATCTATTCCCTATCAAGTAATATAATAAAATAAAATTATGTAAATAAAATTATTCATTTAATAAAATACGTAAATTTCTATTTTTATAAGAAATCGATCATTAGTTTTATCCTTATAACTTTCTTATTATAAGCAATAATTTAATAAATATATAATTTTTCATTTTATGATGATTAGATAAATATTTATTATCACAAATTATCTAAAAAAAATCATCATATATATATATATATATAAACCTATTTTGATCTTGAGATAATCTAGTAAAAATGACATACTTAATTTAAATTATAAATGTTTTCCTAATCTAAACTAAATTTTTATCATTACACTAAATTTATTTTGACAATTATAATAAGATATAATATTAATTTTAATGTTTAATAATAAATTAGTTTAATTATATTTTTAAAAAATTTGGGATAATTTTTTTTTAATTTCTTTAAATAAAAAACTTTATCTTAATTTCTTAAATTAATAAAATATATTTTTAATATTTAAATATTTAAAAATATTATTTCAATCTCTGAAATTTACTGTTTAAAAAATAAAATTATATATATACATTAATTATAAAGAATTAAAATAAATGTTTTTTAATTTAAAAAACTAAAAATAAAATCACGTTAAATTTTAAACATTAAAAATTATAATTAATATTAATAAATTAAAATATTTTTAAAATAACTGTAAAATACAATAATTGTTTTGTTCTGAGTATTAATTATTTTTTCTCTGAGGAATTTTCTTTCTTGGTCTTAAGTGTCCAATTTGATTTATTAGGAATGGAAAGAAGTTAATTGAATAGAGTGGGCATGGATTACACCTGTGACGAAAATTAAAGCAAAAAAATCTGAGCCGTTAAAGGAGAATACTTTTTTAAACGATTTGTACTAGATTACAAAAACCCAACACATACTCCACAATTTCATTTTTCGAAGCCCTCACCCCTCCAAACCCTCTCTTCCTTCTTTCTTCTTTTCTTCCTTCTTTCTTCTTCGTTCCCAAATCAAACCTAAATTCCCACCTTCCACACTCTCCACAAATCGACCACTACTATCGCACCCAACACTATTCATTTTTATTTGTTATTTATACATACAGAGGGAGAGGGGGAAATGGATTCGGATCAGGGTAAGTTGTTCATCGGAGGGATTTCGTGGGACACTACGGAAGACAAGCTCAAAGAGCATTTTGGTAACTACGGCGACGTTTTGAGCACTTCTGTTATGCGGGAAAAGAACACTGGCAAGCCCAGAGGTTTTGGTTTCGTCGTCTTCGCGGATCCCACCATTCTTGATAGGGTTCTGGAGGATAAACATATTATAGATGGCAGAACGGTGATACTTCTATTTCATTTTTTTACTTTACTTCATTTCTGCTGCTTTTTGCTCTTGTTTTTTATTTTTTTTGACGTTTTTGTTGTTGTGTTGGTTTCGAATTAGAGGTGTATTCCTCTCTTAAGATAAAATAAACATTTTTTTAAATGATTTGTGGCTTTTTGGTTAGGGTTTTAATTTTTTCGTGGTTTTCTCCTGTTGGTTGTTACTTTATTTTTTTTATTTCGAGTGGATAGGGTTTTTTCTACGCATGCACAGTTTCTGTAACACTTATTTTCTTAATTCAAGACATGTTTGATAACAGTTTTGTGTGTTGTGTGTGCGGCCGAAGTTGTTAGGAAACAAGTAGTTTACTTATGTGGTGAGCTATGGATGGATGTCTAAAGGAAGTAAATAGAGCAGCTTTCACTGTTCTTTGTTTGCTGGAAAAGCTAAATGCTGCTTTATTACTCAGGAAGTGTTAAATTTATTTCTTTGGTTGTTGGTATATTATCCATTTAAAATATCATTTGATGCTGTCTTCGGACAGAGGTTTTTTCATTTTTATGCCAGAATGATGCTATATCTTTTAACATTTATTACTCAAGAAGATGTTAAACTTGTTCCCTTTGGGTGTATTGCTCTGCTGGAACTGTTGTGTTGCGTCACTATTGTTTGCAGTTTATCTGTGTTACTTTTGTCTCTTTGATTGTTTTTACATATTGAGACAAGTTTACTTGAAAATGTTTACGGTAGCTGATAATAGTGGTGATATTTTAAGAATTAATTCCTCTTTGTTCAATTCTTGAAATTTATAGAACTCTTTTAAAGTTGTAAGTATATGTTCCATTTCCTTCAATAAAATGCATATGCACCGGTGTTCATAGAATATGCTAGTATTTCGGAATAAGTTAATATTGCTTTACTTGTTTTCATGGATGAGCATGCCCAGGTTGAATGCAGCACTCCAGTAATGATTCTTTTGGGATCTATTTATAGTTTTATCATGTTTTGTTTAGTATAGTTTTGGTTATGCCCCCATATCTAAAACAATGATTTAATGCCTTTTTCTCAAAGATTAGTTTTCTTAATGTTGATAATTTGGAATTTTGATTAATTGTGGTCCTGTGTTATATTATTTTTTCGTTATCAATTAAAGGCCTAACTAGGAAGATATTTTATAATTTCATTATTCAGGTTGATGCCAAAAAGGCTTTCTCAAGAGAGGATCAACAAATTTCTGTCACCTCGAGAGGTGGAAATTCCAATTCTGGTATGAATTCTGGAAATGGAGGAAACATCAGAACTAAAAAGATATTTGTGGGAGGGCTGCCTCCTACCCTGACTGAAGAAAAATTTCGTCAGTACTTTGAGTCTTATGGACATGTAACTGATGTAGTAGTTATGTATGACCAGAATACTGGACGGCCACGAGGATTTGGGTTTATTTCATTTGATACTGAGGAGGCGGTTGATAGGGTTTTGCACAAATCATTTCATGATTTAAATGGTAAACAAGTTGAGGTAAAGCGTGCACTTCCCAAGGATGCCAATCCTGGTGCAAGTGGCCGTATGATGGGTGGTGCTGGAGGTGGTGGTGGGGGAATTGGTGGATATCAAGGATATGGGGCATCTGGGGGTAACCAAAATGCATATGATGGTCGTATGGATTCTAGTAGGTATATGCAGCCTCAAAACGCTGCAGGTGGATTCCCTCCTTATGGTTCTTCTGCCTATAGTGCTCCTGGGTATGGGTATGGTCCGGCTAATAATGGTATTGGATATGGTGCATATGGAAGTTATGGTGGTGCCACTGCTGGGTATGGTGGACCTGCTGCTGCAACATATGGGAATCCTAATGTTCCTAATGCCGCTTATGCTGGTGGTCCACCAGGAGGCCCAAGGAGTTCATGGCCTGCTCAGGCACCTTCTGGTTATGGATCTATGGGCTATGGGAGCACTGCTCCTTGGGGTGCTCCAAGTGCTGGTGCTGGATCTGGTGGCGGTGGTCCTGGTTCAGCAACTGCAGGTCAGTCCCCTGGTGGAGCTGCTGGATATGGGAACCAAGGTTATGGATATGGTGGGTATGGTGGATATGGTGGTAGTGATAGTTCTTATGGGAATTCAAGTGCATATGGAACTGTTGGTGGACGAAGTGGGAGTGCTGCCAACAATAGTGCTAGTGGTCCTGGTGGGGGTGAACTAACAAGTAGTGGTGGCAGTGGTAGCTATATGGGTGGTGGCTATGGGGATGCAAATGGAAATTCAGGTTATGGAAATGCAGCTTGGAGATCTGAACAAACTCATGCTTCTGGAAACTATGGAACCCCACAGGGAAATGGTGGGCAAGTTGGTTATGGTGGTGGCTATGGCGGTGCTCAGTCTCGACAAGCCCAACAGCAGTAATTTTGATAATTGGATATCTTGCTGGATCTTGAACTTCAACTTGAGGATCCCTGACCTTTTAAAAGTCTTAAATCATGAGGTCACAATGAATTCTTCCAGCAGCAAAGGAGTGGCTCAAAGATCGATGCCAATACACAATGGGACTGGTTGGGTTGCTTGAATCCCAGTAGTTTGCAGTATCTGCTTTCGTAGTTTATAATAAGTAGTATGGTTGAAGAGATACTAGATGCTACTTTCTATTTAGTATTTGTTTCTGAGTGTAGCTTTAATTTGCGTGCTTATGATTTTAGTTGATCTGGAATGGTCTGTTCTTGTAGCATTTAAGCTATAGTATGATATTTCACCTTATATGATGGTTTGATGCAGTTTATTTATCTGTGTTGTCTCATTTTTTGGTGGTTGACTTTCATTTACTGTCTGTTCACTTTTTGATTACAGTGTGGGTAGAAAGTCTTATTGTCTAGACTCATTTTAATTGTCATGACAAGTAGAAATATGAAGATGTAGTCAAGCTATTTACTGATAGCAGTGGACACTTGGATTGATCACTTCGTAATGGGTAGCATAATCGTAGTGATAGTAAAAACTTTGAGGATGGCATAATCATTTTCCCCCTGTATTTGCACTTGTGTTGTACAGGAGGAGAGGTGCACGAGTATTGAAGTGGTGGAGCCAAGTGTCCACTCATGCCTAAGGAATGAAATTTGGGCAGTCGTATTGTGTTTTTCTGGACCAACGCATCGCCAAACTGGAGATTCCTGGCTTTTCATGGGATAAAATCCCATAACTTTCAATCTGGTTTGTGGTGGCTGACAGATATTGTGAGAGTTAGCAGCACTGTTGGCCTACTCTATATAATTTTATCCTAATCTTGGGTGTCCAGTTGATTGATACCTTTTGATTATGTGTTTGAAGAAGCTCCGGATATAATTTCATGTCTGAACTATCTGGGAAATTTTCTAATTAGAAGTTTCCACTTTAGCTGCTATCACTTATGATTGTCTTTCAGTTTTATCTTTCTAAGGTGTTTAATTAGTATTGTTTTATATGGCAACTACTTTCTGTTATACACAAGGGGTTAAATTGGCATTTCATTTATAGCAGCAATTACTTTAGGTTCTTTCGTCACTTAATGTATTGTTGCAGTCATTCTCAGGTTGTCTATTTCTCACGATTTTTTTTACATCCTTGTTTCATAATATTCTTACCAATCCTCTTATTAAAGAAAGTATTGAATTAGTTTGTAAGACATTAAGTATGCTTTTATTTAATACTTTGTTTTTTAGAAGTGTTTAGAAAGATTTGTAGGAGAATATATTCTACCTTTGTTTATTACTACTTTTAAGCTAGAAAGAAACGACTTGGATGTAATGTTAAGCATGCCAATTCATTTTTACACCTTTAAGCATTGTAATGTAAGTTAAAATGCTTAAAAAGGATTTTTAATGCAAGTTAT
The DNA here is from genome assembly GCA_016859785.1 of Macrotyloma uniflorum. Classification (NCBI taxonomy): domain Eukaryota; kingdom Viridiplantae; phylum Streptophyta; class Magnoliopsida; order Fabales; family Fabaceae; genus Macrotyloma; species Macrotyloma uniflorum. Next base: position 1,062,986 of record BDMB01000023.1, on the reverse strand, counting down.
TACCTTAAACATATATAGGGGAGAACTCGAATTTATGATACCTTCTCAAGAGATGTTTTTAACAATACTTTTGTCAAACATGGTATGCATTTTAAGGAGTATTTTATATTCTAGGTTCTTAAAATTGTTTCTTCTGATAAAATGTTGGGTTCTTTTAATGGCAGAATGTGTCTGCACTCTACCTACGTCTTTTTTTTTTTTTTTATCTTTTATTTGGCAGCCTCGTTCGCAGAGGGAACTGCGAAGTTCCCAATGAATGAAACGCGCTTTCTTTCTGTGCCTCGAACAAACCATTTTAGAAGGCCCAAACCTCACTAAAAAAAGAGGAATCCTATATTTTATCTTTATAATTTATAAAGTATCAAATGTTTTATAATTTATAATTTATGAACCCAAATTGATTCTGATTGATGTTTGTACGAATATATTTTTTTTGTTAAAGTTTTAGGGTTGGTTGCAATGCTTGAGCTTACCAGCATCTTACAAATCTTAAAAAAGTTATCGGAAGTAAAAAAAGTAAACTCGAAATTAAAGGATTTGGAGCTTTTATTGATAAAAAAAAATGGACAAGTGGTGAATAGTGTCAAGTGGAGAAACATAAAATTATATGCATTCAAGGTTTGGTAATGTATTTCGTCTTATTTGACATGTTTTTATTTATTTCCTATGCTAAAAGCAATTATTTCAAGTGTTAGAGTAAATAGATATTTGTTTCCAGAGTAAAAAAAAATAGCAGTAAAATTGATCATCTGCATACACCATTTAAGTTTAAGGCGTGCAATTATTTGTTGGTATGAAGAAATCTTAAGAATATTTTGCCAATCTGATTTTGATTTCGATCAGTTTAAGTAGAATGGAAATCTAAGTGATAAATAAGTACATTAATTTAATTTGTTTAACTTTTTAAATAAAATAATTTATATTTATAAATTTTTAATTTTATATTTTGAATAGAATATTTGAATTAATGTTAAATATAAAATTTTATTTTAAGATTAAATTATATTGAATAACTTAAAAATATGATTCAACGAATTTTTTAATGGAAATTTTATTGAGATTATCTTTTATCAAGATTTTATTTTTATTAAATATTGTTGATAAGGATTTTATTCCTTTAATACCATTTAAATATATTTTTTTGTCAAAATCGAATAAAAAGAAAATATGAAATAAAAACAGATAAAAGTGAATAAAAAAAAATTCAAAATTTTATTTAAATTTAAAATTTTATAATTTTAATCAATAAAATTATTCATAAATTTATAAAATTTTAGTTTTTTCTTAATTTTTTATTTAAAAAGCATATTTGATTAAAAAATATTTCAAGTTTTTCATAAAATAAATTACTTTCCAAAAATTCTTTATGCAAACACATTAATTAATTATCCATCATTAGACTTTCTGTTCCACAAAAAAGAAACAATAATAATTTAAATGTTTTTTAACTTCTTTAATTTAAAATATAGGATAACAAAAACCTTTTAACTTTGTTTTAAAAATATTGGAACAATTAACGAGAACATAATTTAATAGAACGTACCATATTTTTCCAAGGTAAGAAATTTCATGGTCGGGAAGGATTTAATAGCCTGCTTTATGGGCCTGTTTATTTGTGATTGTGATGTATGTGAGAGAATGTGTTTATTTTATTTATATTCAATCTTTTTTTTTTTAATTTTATTTTTAATATGAAATGTAGGATAAAATATTACTTGTTTTATGCATACATATAAATTATATCAAGTTACAATTTCCACATTCTTGTACTGCATAATTGACATGCTCACATTTTTTAAGTCCATATGAAAAATACTCTGTAAACAAGAATTACATAGAAAGCTTATTCCCCATAATTCAAAAAAATATATTCTTTTTGTAGGAAAAAAAATTCTCAGAATGTAGCTGTTTGCACAGTGGAGTAGCACATTTCAGCTTCAAGAATTTTTACATGGCACAATCATGTCATGTGTAGTTTGGTTGAATGTATGAGGCTTCTTCTGTCAACTTGTTTACGTCTAGCTTTTGTATGGATCGCCAAATGCAGCAACGTTACCAGGTCGTGAGAAAACCACCTACATGGTACATAAAACACATTATACTTATTTTTTGCAACTAAAACCAACGTATTACATATCTTGCTCATATAATATACCTGATAATTCCCAAGTGTGAGTGACTTGAAACCTGCACCACAGTAATCAAAATAGTATTCCCATGTCCTGATGAACTTTTCATTGAATCCGAGAGCTAAAATTTCGCTGTCAGCACATAATTTGGTTAGTTCTTGTAAGTAGTCACTTGAATTTAACATGATTTAGTATTTCAATGAACTTAATAGCATACTTCTGCCTTTCCATGAAGTTTTTTCTCCAGCATCTGAGTGTTTGGTAGTAATGAATTCCCATGTTTTCAACATGCTCCACGCTGCATTTAAGTATAATCATTTGTGTAAGTGTGAAGAATGAAGGAAATGCTGACTGATAGAACTCAGTATTTACATATAACTTGTACCATAGTCTGGATGTGGCTGTCATGGCTGATGTTATCCTACTTAGAGAGGGTAGGCAACCTCCTGGAAATATATATTCCTTTATAAAATCAGAACTGCGCCTATATTCATCATAACGCTCATCCGGGATTGATATGAACTACAGAACAATAACCATCTTGTCAATGGTTAGCAGTAGTTTAAATATAAAAACAAATGTTCTTGTTTGTTGTCTATGTTTCATTTGCATAACATAGCATGTCCTCCAGTAAAATTTCTATAATCTGAACACAGAAAAATTATATAGATAAAAGTAAGTTAAAATAGAAGTAATAATCTATGAAATACCTGGAGAACAAGAAGGCCATTATGGGCCAATACTGATTCACAACAACCAAAGAACTCTTCCATGTATTCATGGCCAACAGCTTCTATCATTTCACTGAAGTATGCTTATACAAGTTAAGAAATATGTTGGAAATATTGCAACAAGTCTGCAAAATTAAATTATTAATAGCTCACCAAGATATAATCCTATCGAATTTGTATGTCTTGGGCAATTGGCGATAGTCACACAGTCGAAACTTGATGCGGTCCTGGAATCATCATGAATAAAATAACATGAATTCGCTTTAATTCATTCTGATTTTATAAAGAATCAATCGTATTTTTATAAAGAAATTCATGAAACTGTAAAAAAATGAGCTTGTTAATAATACCTGAAGCCCAGCATCTATAACTCTTTGTTCTGCAAGTTTCAGTTGTTCCTTAGACAAAGTGATACCAGTGTATCTGCAGCCTGTTTGTTTGACAACTTCAATGGCTAAACTTCCCCATCCACATCCAATCTCAAGAATTTCATGCGTCTTATCAATTTTAGCCTTGTTTTTTTTGAAAAAAAAAAATTAGACATTTTGCAATATAACAGCTAAAAAATTCTAATAAAATAGCAATCAAAGGCACATACCTTTTGAATCAGAAGAGAGATTTTTCTCCTTTGTGCATCTTTCAAGTCTTCATCTTTGTTCTATTAAATAATTTAACAACGAAAAGAAGGAAGAATATTAACTAGTGCTGCTGCGGAAATTGGAGAAATACTTTATATATGAAATTTGGACTCAAGCATCAGATAGTTGTTGTTCTTGCCTTGAACACTGCACATGAGTATGTCATTGTGTCATCCAAGAAAATTGCAAAGAGTTCATTGCTCTATAAACAGACCAAAGAAAAATTGTAAGCTTATGTTCATTTAGTGTCAGCGATCAAAAAATGACGAAGTAAAAGGCACCGAATTCCTTAGAAAAAGTTCCATTATGTACAAATAAAATGTAAACACAGAAGGGAGGGCAATTAAGAAATTCAATAACACTTCTTTGTATGACAACAGTCTGTAACATAATTCTTGGAATATATTCATTTTGAGAGTAAACTCTGACTTCAAAATTCTAATTTTGAGTAAACTCTTATTTGATAAAGAATATTTCATTTGACTTTTCTGTGATCGTGTATAACTAGTTGTATGCTCACACTACTCTATATTGTTGGATAGTATGTACTTTATGTAATTTGTTCCTCTAAATTCACTGAATCTAGGAGCCTTCGTATTCATACCAGATCATAATGCCTAGAGATGTTCCTGCGAGCCTGAGTGAGAGTATTTCGCCTTGAAAAATGGTCCATGAAGAACTTAGCAGATGTCAAAGCAGATGTAAAGAAAACTGGTGTCCACCAACCCCTAAAGGCAAAAACCAAAAAGTTTGGTATACAAATGCAATTAACATAGAAATGTAAACTTCAACTCATCATATAAACTTACCTATTCTTCTTTACTAGTGAATTGGATGCATATGAATCTCTGTTGGCTATGAGAATCTGCGGTAAAAATACCAAGGTACAAGAAAGTGAAGTGTAACGTCCCAAAGAGACAACTCACCGTAAGATTCAGATGAGAATGCTTACCAAAATAAGATTCAAGAGACCTTCATCCTTATCAACAAATGAGAAATCCCCGTTGATATATGCATCAGCAAGGCCTAAATCTGCCTGCGCCATTACCTGAAAAACACATACAAATGATAGTTTTTAGTTCCTTGCCAACTACGTAATTTTAGAATTGTATTGTTAAAGTTAAGCATATCTTGTCATTTCCACAGCTAGAATGGCATCAATCAATAATCATACTTGATGAAAAATTTACAAGTATAAACCTTCCAATAAAATTGTGGACTGTGGATTCTCAAAACACTCTTCAGAATGCCTTTTTCTCCAGTTCCCTCAAAGGTGAACATTGTTCCTCCCTCTTCCAATAAACTGTACGCCTCAAGGTAAATGCACCATTAAATAATGTCATTTTTGACAAGTCAAATCCATAGAAGATGAAGTAGATGATATATTTTTGGATCTTGTTATTGTCAAGCTTTGAAATAAAAATTATGCCAAGATAATTATATCAGACTTAATGATTATTATTGCTTTTCATAAAAAGCAATTCCAATTGTTTTTGGAATCACCCTGCTTCAATTTTGGTCATTAACATACATGTAAAAGATAAGCTATGTACAATTTTCCAAATTACAAGTAAAGATCCCGTGTCTAAATAAGTTCCAATTATTCTTCAATTCGTTTTTATTTTTTTAAGTACAATTTTTATTGCATGTGAATATCATATTACCATAAGAGAAACTGAGGCTTATATTATTCGAAAACACTTAAGTAAGCTCACTACTAAACATATATTATTCTGATGAATCTTGAGATATTAACATCAAACGTATTTCATTTTTTTTATGAGAATTCACACTGTTAGAAGTAAACTCACGTTAAACAACCAGTATTGATATAGCAACTCAGGAATCTAGTCACAAAAATGCGTGCTCCCAGTTCCTTCCAAGAAGGAACCATGTGTTTTGGGTTGGTCTGAAGGACACAGCGTTTTCCAAGAATGCCATGAGCTGCAATCATGCCAGCCTGAAGTATAATCTTACAGTTAAGTATTTTTTGTTTCACTTCAACGGGTTGGTGACAATTTGCAAGAAAATGAATTGCCGTAATAGTTTCCACTTAAGGAAACTCTTCAAAGAAAGTGAAGACTATATTTCCCCTTTAATTATAAACTTAGCTTTAACTACCTTAAATCCATCTTCATGAAATCCATAACCTGAAAAGCACCGATATATATTTTTAGATCACTGTTATATCTGGAGTGAATATAAATTCCTCAATCTAACAGAGGTTTCTAAAAATAATGGAGATTAGATATACGAAAATTTAGTAGGCATAAGTGGAGTCATGGAAGCTTGAAGTACATATCTTGGTTGTCAATACACTAAGCAGGAATATACCTTGGTAAGCCCCAGAAAACCAGATTTTTCTTTTGCCTTGAATATGGTCTAACTCTGATGAGGCTTTGAATGCAGCAACTGATGGAACTGGATGACCAGTTGACCATTTAAGCAAGGTGTTTTCTGGTATATGATCTGGATTTAGAGTTACAAGAAAGGGTAGACTTGTTTCTTTAATATTCTGCAAATTAGGATGAAGATCAACCAACAAGTTTGTTCATTACTCACTTTAGTTAGAATAACATAACACAGTTCAGTTATGATCAATGCATTTATTTATACGAAAATTTACCAACCTGAAGAATATTGAGCCAGTATGTAACACAAACTTTATTGTTGTTACTTCCAAGAAAATTCCATGCACTCCATGCTGCTGGGTTTTTGGGCATTAAATTTTTGTCACGATGAAGAAAAACATCACTGCCAATACAAATCAAAGAATAATTGTGCATTTGGTCTAATTTGAATATAGATGACAAAAGATTCCTTTTTTAGCAGCTTAACATTTTTCTATCATTAACATACGGGATGATATGAGTGTACACAATGGCATCCAGGCTTAAAAAACTTAATTTTATGCTCTAGGTCCTAAGAAAATAAATTTAGGAATGTTTTCATCATTGGGTGTGATAACATGCTAATCCATGACATTGAGTCATCAAACATTTTTATCCAATGTCAACTTTATTGAATCTACAGAAACGATACATCAAAGAGACCTTCTTGCCTGCATTTGATCAGTACTTCAAATGTAAATATAACGACTACAATTAGTGCTAACTTATTCCATGAGAGGACGGTAGCCAACAATTAGAAATATTAGAATGGACTTTTTACCTGTAAGCATATTGAAAAGCACCGAGAATTCTTCGCTCATCATATGTTGCTTCATCTCCTAATAATCTCAAGGCATCAGGTGCATGGACTGCCAATATGCATCCATCATACACTTCTCGAGAACCATCTTTGCAGTAAACAACACATCCTGTAATGATTTTTCTAACCATGTTACTAGAATAGCAAGCATTACATAGTCTATTTATAATTATTATTTGAAAAAAGGCAAAATGCATGCCAATCAATCAGACTGAGTTCACCTTCCCTTTGTGAAGAGGAAGGAATTGAAATAGTAAGAACATATGGATTATTTAATCACCTTTTTCAGTTGTCGAAACCGAGTGAACCTCACGATTAGTTATTATTTGACTACCTTCCCGTTCAAGCTCTTCTTCAACCTGATTTTTACAACAAATTAGTTAATTAAAAAAAATGATTTATAAATTAAGTTGAAACATCTCTTGCATGGGTGACACTGAAAATGTCTCCCCAAGTGACACAGTTGTAAATTTAAGACTTGGTATGAAAATCGACAAATAGCACCTTCTTTACATAATTTTGTGAGCGCCATCTTACAGTTAGCCATTGTGGTCTGCCAAAGAGCTGCAAAGAGGTGTAAGTGAGTCATCTTAAATTATATTGGATTGTAGAACTAGATTGTATGCCACAACATAAATATGGGAAAGAGTCTATTGTGCTACTACCTGAAGTAGATGGTGGTTGCGACAGAATGAGAGAACTGAGAAAGCAGAAAAGCTCATAACTCCTTCAGAAGCGCAGGACCAGATAGAACCACAAATTGGAATCTATAGGCATTGGATGTTATAAATATACACTAAGCATAGAAATGATATATATATATATATATAGGAAATACATATAACACCATTGAACTCACAAGATAGGCTTTCTGAAATAATTCTGAGTAACCCCTTGACTTGAGGAATTCCCCCAGAGGCTCATTGCGGTCCATAACTGGGTTATTCTCAAGCATATCAAGATAGCTGCATTGCAAAATTTGAAAAGACCAAGCCAACTAATTGGTCAGGGTTCAGTTATTGAGGACAACAAGAAGAAGACTACTATCTAGGTGTTTTTCTCAACTTCATATTACGCGGGTGAGTTCAAATTCAATTATGCAGGGCAGTGAAAGCTGAACTATGGTAAATTTTGTCCAAAGGAAATTATCGGGATACCAATTGTTTCACTGGATTTTTAATTCCTAGAAACAAAAAGCACCATCAATTTGGTGATGTTTGTATGATTTATTATTCCTCAGTTCACTGACAATCAAAGACCTAAGGAAGATGGAAATTTAACAAAGCATGACCAAAATTGAGTGTAGCAGTTAATTCTATATAAAGTTTGAAGCATTTAACAAATAGAAGTAGGTATCAACTTGCCTAATGGCATCATCTTTGAACTTGACAATTTCCCTAATCATTTGCCAGAAGTAAGGATTCAGTACATTCCTCTTCTGTGCAAACAAGCTGGACAAACCAGTTCTGCTTCCCCATTCGCAGCCATGGCCTTTGTCCAGGCTAACAGAAAAAGACATGTCTGATAATTCCATATCTACTCCAAGATTCTCAAAAAATTCCATCATATTAGGATAGGTGACCTGTTCAATAATCCATGTTACATTGTCAATATATGTATAGCCCCACAAACATTGCCGTAATTATTTCATGATACACCATCAACCAGTTTCAAAATGCATTCAACGCCTAACATTACAACTCTTGCCATTTACATGTTGGATTTTGGTTTGAGAGTGTGTTAAACCCAGCTTTTATGCTTAGAGTCACAGAAAGCACAGTAAAATGATGAGCCTGTATGGAATAATTATCGGCCCTTTACACACATGGGAATTTTATGCTCTATTGATTCATATTAACAATAAACTATTGTCAATTAGTATTTTCACAATTATACAGGATATGTACCATAAAAGCACTACAAGACACCTCTGACTTCAGACAGGTAAATGAAAATGTAGAATATCTCAAAATTTGTATAAATGATAGAACAGAAACTACAAAGACTGGTTGACAAATTCATGACACAACTAACAATGCCATTTTTCAAAGTATAACGTATAATGACATAGAATTGTACACATATAATAGAATACTGATGTTTCTTTATCCGTGTGTCTGTGTGTTTTTTTTCCTGGCTCCAAAGAATATTCATTACTTATCCTTACACGAAATACATGCTAGTATTAGGCCTTTCATGTGGATCCTTGTTACTTATAATGAGAATAAACAACCCTACATGTATAACTTTTCACGAGACTACATTAAGCTTAGGCAGTATATTTATAGCTGTGAATCTAAAAGTTGTAAGCATACAGAGGAATGCTACATTATACATCATTTTTATGGTAGAAAATGTCTCATCTATTTTGGTATCACTGTAAACACCTTTCCATCTATCAGGGTTATATATTACTTATATATTACTGCAATTTGACAGCTTTTTTTCTTCTCATATTTTTTTTTGTAAAAGTGTCATCCTACAAGACCCTTACAAGGGATTGACAGTTGTAGGTTCAGATCGAATTTGATTAATTTCAGCTGGTTTGAATCGGTTTAGAATTTTCCTTGTTTAGATTTTCAATGTGAACCAAATCACTTTGAGAATGATAAATTGAGTTAGATTAAAAAATTGGCATATAAGAAGTTGACATGCAACATGAGACTATTTAACTCAACTTTAAAGGTTAATGAAAAAAAAATCATTAATAGTATGGATTGGATTTATAATTTTTCAACTTGATTAAGGGGTTGATGGGATAATTTTTTTCATAGAAATTTTCAACAGAAAAAATCAATAAATTAAAATTAATTTATGCATAAATTAAAAAAAAAAAGTAAAATTATATAAAAAACATGTAAAAGTTAATTTTAGTTTATAAAAAAATTAATTTTAATTATTTATCTATTTTCTTAGAAATTCTTGGGAGTAAACTCCTTCAAAGATAACCTAAAACCATTCTGAAATGTTTTGTTCATATTGATCGAATTGAGAAAGATCCATAACCACTTCGTAGTTACAGAGAGTAGTTGCGTTCATAGAAGTCCAAACGAGGCTGAAACAAGTCGTGAGGACCACTGAAAGGGTCCATAGAGGTGAAAGGTTAAGAGAACAACAATTATAGTTAGTTACGTGGGGTTAGAGTTTCTTCTATTAAAATAATTACACTTGTACTTCACTAATTATTCAAATAAACCTCAAATTTCGATTGAAAACCAACAAAAAAGTTATTTATAGTATTCTAACTAAATATGTGCAATGGCGTATACTTTCTGGCTTTTTTTTGGCTTGTGTAGTATCTTGGTCTAAAATTATTCTTAAAAATAATAATTTTAAAATTAAAAACAATCGTTTACTTTTTTTTTTTTTTTACTACAAATGGTTTTGAAAAATGAAATGTTTATATATTGTGCAGAAATGGAAAGCTTAGCAATGAGACAATATATGCACTTGATTAAGAATAGACATGTGTGGTTAAGCAACACCCAAACACTACAAAGTACAAATCCTTATTCTGCAAATATTAACTTTTGCTTAATTTCTATTCTATTATTTATTTTATTTTTCTTTTCATTCATTCATTACAGGGATACATTGTTTTCTTCTTATTTTTTTTTTCTTATTTTCACTTACCCAAAATAGAGTGTATGTTCCAAATTGCCTTTGCTAAATGAATAAAGTCATAGGTATCAAAACAACCATAAATGAGTACATAACTTCTGCAAAGTTTATCCATCTTTGAAACTGTGAATAGAATTCTCATTCTACTAATTTCTCTTTTTACTAATCTCCTTCAAAATCTGAATACAATTCTCATTCTACTAACTCTCCACAACATTCACTAGAACTCAACATTTTAACACTCAGAGACTATTCACTAGAAAGAAAGGCTGAGACCAGATAGAATCATCATAGTTTACATGAAAACTGAAAACTGAAAACTGAAAACATCAAAAGCAGTGTCTGGTTACAGTTTTGGATAATGTGCAAGTGAATAATTGGTAGTAGTTCAATATAATCTCCTCGAATGTTATAACAAACAACTAAATTAAATCGTGGTTATTAGTGTGTTGAACAATTGAATCAGAACAAAAAGAAAAGAAGAAGAAACCGATTGAAATGTATATGCTTACCCGATTGAAGACCATGAAGCCGAGGTCGACATCAACACCATCAGCATTCACAGTCTTGGCATGTCCTCCCAACCAATCCTCCTTCTCATAGAGCACCACATTCACTCCATTTTTGGCCAAAACATAAGCAGAAGCCAACCCACTAATCCCAGCCCCAACCACTGCAACTCTCATTTTCTCTCTTATGTAACAGCAACCAAAAAGTTCAACCTTTTATCTCTTCTAGTGCCGCAATCTGAAAATGTAGAACAACCCAAAAGCAAAATTCTAGCTTTGATAAAAATGGGCAAGGAGGGTCTTCTAGTCTCTCATACATACGTGGAACTCAAACGTCCACATACAAGGGTATACTGAAAGTACTACTCAATTGACAGTGATTCCTGTTTAAGTTAAACGTAGAAGTTATTATTCTAGATTCTAGAATTATAAATTGGAAATTGGCGTTATCCTTCAAAAAAACTAATTAAGAGCTTCCTAATTAGTCTTTTGAATAAATAAATAATTATGCACCACAGTTGGAAAGGAGCAGAAAAAAATAAATGTCTATAATAAGGTCAGCATTTTCCATTGTCATTCATCTCTTATCTACTTCTGCCTTCTGACATAAACTGTAAAAAGGAAAATATGAGGTCTCTCACAGGTATCCAATGTCTCATTGTTTCGACAAGAAATGAGTGGTTTTCTGAAAAATGTGTGAATTGCATTGGTGAATATTTGAAGATAGAAGCCACCAAAAAAATATAAATATTTTGAGAATGATTCATTTTTATATATTTCTTCATACTCCCTTTTTCTTTATTATAAGATATATTCTAAATTAATAATTTTTAATATAAGATATTTTACAATTTTAATAATTTTTTTCTATATATCTCTATTAAAGAGATGACTATATATGTTATTACTAATTAATTTAATAATGATTAATAAAAATAAAAATAGAAGATTAGTTAAATCAAATTAAAAAATTAATTATTTTTTTGTTTATACAATTTTATCTAAAATGCCTTATAGGAGGGAGTCTTATATATATATATATATATATATATATAT
>BDMB01000023.1:907420-1050984 GCA_016859785.1 Macrotyloma uniflorum | reverse complement strand
ATGGGAAAAGAATGCTACAAAGATTTCCAGAAAGGTAAGAATTAAAGAAGATGGATGGTTGTTAAACAAGACACATGATCAAACTAAATATGTTATTTTATATTTATAAACTCGTTATTAGCTACTACTTTCGATTCAATCAACTAACTAACCATTTTTAGTTTTTCATCTCCACTGTATGTAAATTGGAGAGAACTTGCTAACACTGCTTTAGTAATTATTATGTTTTTTTTCTCAAAAATTCATTTTAATCTTAAAAAATGTAAAAATTTAAAACAATTTTCGAGATAAATACAAGAAAAAAACATATTTAATTCTTATTTTTTTATTGAAAAATATGAGATTTAAAGATAATTTTTTAATAAAATATAAGAATAAATTCTGAATAATGATTGTTGTAGAAGATTTTTTAAATTTAAAAGTGAGAATTCAAACTTATAAATATGGGATACCATAGCAGAAAATTATAAGATTGTATACTTTTATACAAAAAAATTAATGCGTATATAAATTTTACGAAAATGGCAAAATTCGTTTGTTTTGTTTATTTAATTAGTAATGAACAAGTCTGTTGATTTTTTAATGGGGTGAGTGGCCTCTTTCGCTTTGTTTCATCCAACAACATCATGTTGCAGTGTTAAAATGCAGTAATATTCTCCACTCTGTAGCAATTAAAGCAAAGGTGGATGAATGTTATTGGGCACATAGAAGGGACCTTATAGTTTCCTTAGTAGAGAATAAAGTGTACAAGTGATGGTTGTGGCCAAGATATTTGATGTTACAAGTAAGGGTAGTGAAGGATAAATGCGTCCTACATCTTTCCTTATCAGAAGCCCTTCAATTATTGGATAGTTGACAACAATGATATAAGCTATAAGGAAAAGCTGTATGAGCATCTGGTCCCAATTTCCCTCTGATAATAACACTCTGTAAATGCCCCCTATGAAGCAAGATATGTTGATGGTGAGGAGTGCAACCATTGGGACCAGAAACATGTTTGATGTTCTAAAATCATATTTGTCCATTTGGTAAAGCCTAGTCTGTTGGTCATCCTCCACTTTATTGGTTAGCAAGAAACTAGCCTCTTTTAAACCAAATTTCTTCAGTAGAGCATCCAAACATCCATATAGATGGGATGTGATTGATCCAATCATCCATATCCTTTGTTCAATTATCCATTTTCTAAATGTTCCTCCAGTTGAGAGCACTTCAACTAAGTGCTTGGTGAGAGCTGATAGAGGGATAAACAGAAAAATGAAGAAAAATGGGTCTGAGACCTGACACAAAAGCAAAACAATAGAGCTGTGTTACAATATTTAAAAGCTAATGCAATGAATTCAAGGAAAATTGAAGGCATTGGAGCACATTTAATTGTTACCTTTGGGTACAGGGGAATTCCATTTAGCAGACAAAGCTGAGGGACAATTGCTAAACACCAAAGGGGTAAGCAATACAGAGGGAAATATGTTAGTTGTGCATAACAAAGACTCTGAAGTAGAGACATCCTTAAAGGCCCACATATAAGAGGGCAAAGCCTGCTTAAACCAATATCAAGCAGTCCACAGTACCATCTGGTGCCTTGAACTAGTAAATCATTCAAATTAGTGGTACTATTTCCAAGAAATTGTGGCTGTGGTGGATCGCACAATACTGAATTCCAACCATTGCAATTCAATATGAATCCGGTGTGAACATCTTCACATACAGTACCATATAGGAATCCAACCTGGTAGCATATACTCCAAAAATAGAAGTGCAATGTTTATGCTAGATAGATTAATTAAGCTATATGTTTGGATCATAAAGTATCTGCATACCTCTTTACCCCATTTAGTCCCAATTTCGTAATTACAAGAAGCCAAAAGCAAAGTCTCTTCTTCAGACAATGTACTTCCAAGGGTGACAGAATCTGTAGTGCAGTTTTGGTTTAAGGATTTGATGAACTCATTGGATGTGCCAAAATATTGTTGGAGTTCAAGCTCAGTGTCTAACATTCAAAACATAAAATTGTATGAGTATGCATTATGTACCTGTGTATATAAATGTACATCCCAAATTACCAAATTTCAAGAAGCAAATTATCATGCTGCACACCTTTAATTTTGTAATTTCCATATAGTGATTCCCTTTTCATATAGAAGCCTGTGCCAGACAATACTGGTCCCATTAGCCCATCCATGCCTTGCCATAGAACCTAGGCAAAAACTAGGTTAAATACAACGTTGTTTGGAAGATATAGATTCTACACAATGATATCAAAACCTGAAATTTTGTCTAATATCTTATACTTTATATGCTGATCTGTGCTGACTGTCATATATGTCGTTCTTGCTTATATTGTGATATTTCTGAGGAAATTGAACAAAAGCAAGCGAAGGAGATATCTTGGGATTAAGGTGGAAACACATTGCTTGGCGTGCTGAAGCTGGACTATTGCAGAACATGTCACAATCCAGCACTAGGATGTATGGAGCGTTGCTTATAACAGCAGAGACTCGGTACTGCAAAAAAAAAAAAAAAATATATATATATATATATATATTATAAGAATTCAAATAGCTCATTGCAAATCTGTGAAGCAGCTTGTGAATGGTCACTGTATATACCCTTGTTTTATTTAATAGAATCTTCAGATATTTGCGTTACATTTGTTAGTCAGTTTTGTAAAATGTATCAGTAACAGTATCAAGATTTTAGCTCATGTAAGGTACTATTCACTTCGTTCCAATAGGTAGAGTCGCATAATTTTGTCTCTAGAGAATGCCTTTAAGAACACCAGAGAGAGAGAGACAGAGAATCTTACAAGGGCATTGAGGGCCCCGGCTTTGAAATTATGGGGATGGGAAGGCTTTTTCTCACGGGAAACATATACAAGGAAAGGCAATTCCACTTGCTCTATTTCGCTGCTGCTATTCTCTTGTATCACCTGCCATCACCAGTGTTTATTTCATAAGTCGGGTAATTGGATTTTCTTATGACAATTCAATAGTTAACCAGGTGTCATGCAAACATGATTTTGTTGTCATATCACTGCAATTCACTGAAAAACATCTGCAGCTTCTCATAAAAAATTAGCCATATAATATATATATACACACTTTAAATAGGGATGATAAATCAATTTTGACATGCTTGTGATTCAGGCACTAATTAAGCCTACATACAATTTTGAATCTGAGATAAATGAATCATAATTGAGCCTACCAAGGCTATTTTAGGCCATATTAGATAAGTTTAAATGAGCTAATTAAACTTCAAATCAGTCCATTTTCAGTTTTTCCACCAAAGAATAATACTGTAGATAAAATTATAATTTATACCTCTATAATAGGTGGATGATTTTGACTTATTTTGCCAGTAGTATCTCCAGAGTTGTTCTGATTTTCTTTTACTCTCTTTATTTCTTCTTCAAAAGCCTCATATTTTTTCTGCAGAAATTTGACTATCGAATATTACTCCCAAAATAAAAAATTTCAGAGCAAATTAACTTCATCTCACAGAGCCCACCTTAATCATTTTCTTATCTGCAATAAACTCAAAGCTCGCATCAAAATCACCACCATCATTCTCTGAAGCAGAAAAGTAAGCCTTGGGGCACCTACTTTCTATTCTGTATCTCGTGCAGAAAGGAAGCCACCACCTTGCAAATTTCCAAGCCTCCTTCATGGCATTCAAGGTGACGGGTGAACCTCCATCATCAGAAACATACAGATGCAGCTTCTCTGGTGGGTAATCCAGTGCCATGGCGGATAACAAAGTGTTCATCACGTCCAAAGTAGGTTCCTTAGTGGGGTCTGCCGTGCATATGAACACATCTAGGGGAGGGAGCTTGTCATCTTGAGGTAATCTTTCAGGAAACACAGTTCTGGAAATGGGGTGCCAACGAAAAGCTTGATGAAGAATCCAAATGAAGGAGAGAATGATTTCAGAGGCAAAAACAAGAAGCCAAGGGAAAAAAGGGGTTACTCGGGTTTGTGGATCCTGAAAGAAGAAACGCAGCCTATAATAAACCAAGAAACAAATAGCAGTAAAATGGAGGAGCATGTATAGTCTATTGGTGAAAACCAAAGAGTTGTTGACATGGCTGAGACTGAGAGGAAGAGTCTCCTCCATTTTCCTTCCTTCCAACGATTTAAAGGTTTGTGGACTGTGGACTATATTTGCTATTCTAGTTGATTGAAATATCGGATAGAAATCAAATCACGACAATTCTCAATGCCTGACTTAGTTTTTATCGCAATCCATTCATTCTAAGATGGTCCTAGAAAAGTAGAAAACCTTGAACACTATAAGTCACTACGTAATCAAACGTCGTTTGTTTCTGTCGGTAATAAAGTTGTACACCAGACTGATAGGGGTTTCATGGAAAAAGTCAAAGATGCCCTTCATTGCTAAAGGATTATGTTATGCAATAATTGAAGTCACTGTTTTATTTTGTTTAAAGAGAAATTAGTTGTTACCAAGTTAGTATATTTGTCAGCATGCACTAGTTATTCCACCTTTCCATTTACTTTTACCATAAAAATAAAGTTAACCTTATATCTCCTTAATTATACTTTGACAAAAACATAAAAATGGTGAAAAAAACTTAAAAAAATTATCCGAATTTTATAAAGAAGAGTGTAGAATCTGTATTGCTGCAGCGTCTTCAATTCAGATGTTCCCACTGTGCCCTTCCGTGTGGATCCAAGCATTGCAATCTTCCCCTACTCTCTTGTCACACTCGTTCAGTTCAAACTCGTTTGCATGCAACCGAGTTTGCGATACCCTGTAGAAGCATACGATGTTGTTAACGTATCTCGTTTAACTTCCCTTTCCTCTTTCCCTTTACGTCGTCTTTGGTGGCTTGATAGAAGATGGTATACACCCACCACTCCAGATGCCTATGCAGAATGAATTGGTGGCGTTCAATTAAAAAAAATTGAAAATTCATGTTATGTTAACGTGACTTTAACGTAAAAATTTGACCTTTTCATGACATTATTAACCATATTAATATTAATATTATATACAATTTAAGCTCCGACAAAAAAGCACTAAAAAGGGAAAGGAAAAAACATGCATAACCATAATCTCTGATCCTCCCACACACACCACATCATGTCGCTTTCTTCGGTGGTCACAGGCAAAGCCATAACCATAATCTCTGATCCTCCCATGAAACTGATATCACATTAACTATAACAGCATCTCAAAATGCATCGCTTCCTCCTCTCTCTTCCCTCCCCCTCTCTTTTAACACCAACAAAATGCACTCTTTCGCCCCACACATATTCTTCTGACAACCTCACCCGTCGGCATGGGTCACCACACCCGCCGCGAGTCCTACCCCTCCGCCACCTCCTCCCGCTTGGACTACCACCTCCCCGCTCAGCGCCGCCTCGACTCCGCCTCTCTCTCCTGGCCCTTCGGCAAGCTCCACGGCCTCGATGACGACCAAGTTAGGGAGACAGCGTACGAGATATTCTTCACCTCGTGCCGGTCTTCCCCAGGTTTCGGGGGGCGCCACGCCCTCACTTTTTATTCGAATCATGAGAACAACAGCGGAGGAGAAGGGGGGAAGCCGAGCCAGGTGGTGACGAAGCCGACTAGCAGGGTGAAGAAGATGTTGGGGTTGAAGATGCTGAAGAAGAGTCCTTCCCGGAGAATGGTCAACAGTGGCGGCTCCTCCACACCCTCCTCGCCGGTCGGTGCGCCTGGAAGCCCTCTCTCGAAAACCGTTCCTTCTTTCAGGCCGCGGCGGCCCATGACGGCGGCGGAGATCATGAGGCAGCAGATGAGGGTCACTGAACACGATGATAATAGGTTGAGGAAAACCCTCATGAGGACCCTCGTGGGACAAGTACGTCTTCCATTTTCCATTCTTCATTTGTTTTTCCCCAAAGTGAACATGTTCGTGCATTTAATTGGTGCTCTTTATTTTCTAAAGGATTTTGAGGAAGAGTAATGTTGCATGAACACCCTTTGTTACAAGCATTTACATAGCATTCATCTCTGTATATCTTCTGTCATATATCACATGTTGTATCTGCATTATTTTCTCTATCTCTTTTAAGTGTTAAATAGTATGGAGATGTCCACGTACCATTTCCCTTTAATAAACGTAATTTTCTATTCGGAAGTTATTGTATCATCTAGAACCACCATGTCTTCATCATCTCAACCAATTTCTATTTGCTCATGGTTTTGATCAATCTCAACATGATAGATACTTTGAGTTTTTCAATTTATCAGGAAGAGTTCACGAAACTTGTCAAAGTGTGACATAGAGATTGACCAAAACTATGGACACGTGGGAATACTTTCATGAGAAAAATAAAAAATGACAGTGTCAAGTCTCATCATTTATTTTCGAAACCTTCACTTTATATAATGAAACATATTTTAACAACAAAACTACTTATTTAAATCAACATCTCATCAGTGAAAATCGCATTGAAGAGAATCTATTTTCAAACAAGAGATGATTCCATACCATACGATAATTTCTCTCATTTTGTGGCATATAGGGTGAAAGGAAAAAAGAGAGGAAAAAAAGAAAAGGAAAAAGAAAAGAAAGATGTAAATGTGATGAAAAAAGAAGACAGAAATAAAAAGAAACTTGGATAGTAAAGGAAATAGTGAAAAAGTTAATTATGGGTATAAGTGTCGTATTTTAAAGCATCCAACTTCGAACTAATGACATGCATGTTTATGCAAACTTAAGTCTAGTAATACATATGGTTTTTGATGTATAGAATGTGGTAGCTATTTGTAATTGGTTCTTGGATTTCAGATGGGAAGGCGAGCAGAGACTATTATTCTCCCCTTGGAACTGATACGTCACGTAAAGCCCTCAGAATTCAGTGACTCCCATGAGTACCATATGTGGCAAATTCGGCAGCTCAAAGTCCTTGAAGCTGGACTCCTCCTCTACCCATCAATCCCTCTAGAAAAGACCAACACATTTGCCACGCGCCTCAGGGACATCGTAACTAGTGGGGAGTCCAAACCTATTGACGGTGGCAAGAACTCAGACACCATGAGAAGCCTTTGCAATTCTGTGGTTTCCTTGGCATGGAGAACCCACAATGGTACTCCCGCTGATGTTTGCCACTGGGCTGATGGTTTCCCTTTCAACATTCACCTCTATACATCTCTTCTTCAATCCATTTTTGATGTCAGGGATGAAACACTAGTGCTAGATGAGGTTGATGAGCTACTTGAGCTGATGAAGAAAACATGGTCTACATTGGGGATCACTTTGCCAATTCACAATGTATGCTTCACTTGGGTGCTGTTTAAGCAGTACGTAAGCACTGGCCAGATTGAACCTGACCTTCTTTGTGCCTCACATGCCATGTTGAATGAGGTGGCAATTGATGCTAAGAGAGAAAAAGAATCTTTGTATGTTAACATGCTGTCATCAGTGCTGAACTCAATGCAGGGTTGGGCAGAGAAGAGATTGCTTAACTACCATGAGTATTTCCAACGAGGGAATGCTGGTCAAATCGAAAACCTTCTTCCTGTGGTGTTGACAGCCTCAAAGATTTTAGGTGATCTGACATTCACAGATGGGGAAAGGGGGGAGAAAGGAGGCATAGCCATATTGGACTCCAGAGACCGAATTGATAATTATATTCGTTCTTCCATGAGACATGCATTTGATAAGGTTTGAATGTAATCTATCTTTAGATTTAGTATTCTAACCTAGCTGAGTCTTGTAATAAGGTATTTCTTTGTCATTATTTGGGTATAGGTATTAGAGGCAGTGAATGCGAAGCCTGCTGAATCTGCAAGAAGGAAAGAATTGAGTGAAGTTCTGCTCCAACTGGTTCAAGAGACTGAAGCATTGATGCTGAAGGAAAGACATCATTTTAGTCCAATTCTACAGAAATGGCATTCAACAGCAGGTGCAGTTGCAGCAATGGTGCTGCATACTTGCTATGGTAAAATGCTGAAGCAGTATGTAAGTGAAGTGACCTCACTGACGACTGAGTCAGTTCAGGTGTTGCAGAAGTCAGGAAAGCTAGAAAAGGTAATTGTCCAAATGATGGTTGAAGACTCTAGTGATTGCGACGATGGTGGCAAAAGAGTAATCAGAGAAATGGCTCCTTATGATGTTGATTCAGTCATATTGAGTCTTCTAGGAAAATGGATAGATGATTCATTGCTCAAAGGCAAAGAGTATTTGCAGACGGTCAAAGAAACTGAAGTAAGTTTTGGCTTTATGATCTTTATTCCGTCATAGGGGAAGGACAAAAAATGATCACAGTTTTTGTTTTTGATCACAGAATATTTTTTATAACTTTAAAATTTTTTTTATTGCAGACATGGACTGCGAAATCCAAATCAGAGGCATATGCACAATCAGCTGCGGAGCTAATGAAATTGGCCACGACAATTGTAGAAGAATTCTTCCAAGTTCCAATAGCAATTACACAAGATTTAGTTCAAGATCTTGCTGACGGATTGGAAAACCTCTTCCAGGACTACATGAATTTTGTTGCAGCATGTGGTGAGTAGTGTGAATTCATAATATAACTAATAATTGTCACAATAGAGTAATAAAGTTTGAATTGTATGGTTTTGTTTTAAACTCCTCAATACTCTACTCTCTTTCAGGTTCGAAACAAAGTTACATTCCCATGCTTCCCCCGCTGACCAGATGCAACAGTGATTCAACATTCATGAAGCTTTGGAAGAGAGCTGCTCCATGTAGTGCTGGTTTTGAAGCTCATCTACAACTCATTAATGAAGGCCATAATCCTCGACCATCAACTAGCCGTGGAACACAACGGCTCTACATTCGTCTCAACACCTTGCATTATCTCCTTTCTCAAATTCATTCTCTTGAGAGAACAATCACGATGAACCCCGTAGTTGTTCCTTCAAATCGCCTTCGCTTCGCAAGCAACCGCAAGAGTTGTTATTCATACTTTGAAACAGTGAACTTATCCATTGTAGGAGCCTGTCAACATGTCTCAGAAGTTGCTGCATACCGTCTTGTATTTCATGACTCAACTTCTGTGTTGTATGATAGCCTCTACGTTGGTGGTGTTGCTAGAGGTCAAATAAGAGCTGCACTGAGAATTCTCAAGCAGAATCTAACACTAATAACTACAATTGTCACAGATAGAGCTCAACCATTGGCATTGAAGGAAGTGATGAAGGCCTCATATGATGCATTCCTTATGGTTTTGCTTACGGGTGGAAGCTCACGGGTGTTTAACCGGTATGACCATGACATCATCCGAGAGGACTTTGAGAATTTGAAGAGAGTTTTCAGCAACAATGTGGAGGGGTTGATAGCAGAGAATGTAGTGGATGGAGAGGCTGCAGTGGTGGAGGGAGTGATTGCATTGATGGGTCAAAGTAGTGAACAATTGATTGAAGATTTCATCATTATGAGCTGTGAGTCAAGTGGGATAGGTTTGATGGGTAATGGACAGAAGTTGCCAATGCCTCCTACTACAGGAAAGTGGAATAGATCAGATCCCAACACAATATTGAGGGTGTTGTGCCATAGAAATGACCGAGCAGCAAATCTTTTCTTGAAGAAAACATTCCAATTAGCAAAGAGGACATAATGGTCGATTAAAAGGAAGGAGATAAAGTTGAAGGTCAGAGAATCCAAACTGTCGATGCATTTTTAGTGTATGGTTCCTACTTTCTAAAACTTATGGTACTATGGGGAGGGAGCAAGTTGTATATTTTTATTTTTGGGATATGGGAGGTGCAAACACTTGGGTTGGGGAGGGGGAGGGGGAGGGGGAGGGGGAGAGAGCATATCTGTGTTTGAAAGCACCCAAGCTCAGAAATGGAGAAAAAAGCAGTCAAGAGAGAAATGTTTGTTTGCACCATTGATGAAAAGATAAAAAGAAAATTGACTGAACTGATGTATTTCTGAGCAATATGTTTATTTCCAAATTATCTAATACGTTAATCTTCACAAAAGTAATTAACAATGGTTACAGTTGTACGCTATTTAAGGAAAATAATCCTTCACATTAACATGGATGAAAAGGAGGAACGATTTTCAACATATTCATTATACTACACATTAAAGTATTTTGCTACAAACTGAAGCAGCAATGTATTACCTTCCACCACCACTAACACTTATTTGACTAGAATAATCTGTAACGCGTAACATGCAGTTCTTTGACAATAAGACATCATGAAGTAAAGAAAACTAGTAAATTTACAGGACAAGCCACATGAAAAATGTGGACCATAGCGTGAGAGAAAGTGAGGCACAGACATAAGTTGCTAGCATGACAACTGCACATTCTTTTACACCGGCTCCAAATAGTTGAGTAATTGTACCTGACAGAGGCATAAAGGAAAATATAACTAAAATGAAAAATATAGAGTTCAAACTGCTTTGGAAACTAAAAGTGAAAATAGTTGGGTGCATACTATGTTAGAGATTTTGGTTAAGTTATGCATAATTAATCATCAAAAGGCATGGCAATACGTTCAAAAAAAAAAATCAATTTTTATGCTATATATAAAATTTTACACTCACCAAGTGATATGTTGTCGTTTATTGACGTAGACATGTCATATAATCAAATTTATTAAATGATGTAACCATACTTCATTATGTGCAATTGTACGACTTTTTTAGATGTTAACTTTATATGTGTATAAATGTAATATACTACATTAAGGGTGTCTCTTCTTTCTACTACGATTCTTTTTACCAAAAACAAAAAGAAATGGTGAATTATAGCAATGATCTTAATGAACTTACTTATGCTTATTGCAGGTGGAAGAGCGTATTGAAGCAGTAAAACAAAGTGGTATAATGGATCGTGGTGGATAATGCCAAAATGGATTGCACCTTTTACAATGACCACACCTAAAATTGGTAAGGCAATGTATCTAACCACGATGATCCCCACAATAACTAAAAGCTTCATTTCTGACTGCTTTAACCCTGAATAAAGTTAACACAGATAATTTGTCAGTAAAACCTTGTTCCTTTTCAGAATTATGGACGCAAAGATGCCAAGATGAAAATGAACTTTAAAAGATCATGTTGGCTATTACCATCCAGAAGATTTGCTCCAACTATCAAAGTCATAACTGGAATGCATGCATCCCTGCAAAAATGATTGTCATATAAAACATGTTTTACTAGTCGGCAATAATATATATATATATATATATATATATATATCATTTTCTTGATTACTTACTTGCATGAAATTTATCTTGACAAAGTAATAATTTTTGCTTCCATGGTTTTATCATTCTATTATTAGCTACTCAATCAAATAAAGCAAATTATGAGTACCTGATACCCACATTATGTTCGGTTGGCAAGAGAAGGCAACTTACCCCACCATGGATGCAGAATCTTCAATAACACGTAAAGGAGCATTATTGCCAACAAACATATTTCGAAATGGGGGAACTACACCCAATATTAGACCAAGAATCTACATGCAAAAAATGTGATTCAGCTGGTTGTGGTGGTGTAACAATTTTTTATCAATATAAAATTTAGTTATGCTCATGTGAATTGTGAAGTTGATGTTTATGCGGAACATTTCAACTAGTTCATAATGTTGACAGATTAAAGGATGTCTAACGTGCCTTAAGATGGATCATTCTTTCCCATTTTGAATGAGTATAATGTTACTATATTAAATATTATAGTTTTTATTATTCATCAGAGATAACTATGGAAGGGGAAAAAGGAACAAGAAGAAAATTAAGAAAACAGTTCCATACCGATCCAATAGTTGCAGGTGCTAATAGGGCCTTCAGATTGAGCTTTTCTACTAATGTTTTTAATGGTTTCATAATCTGTCTCTGTTTTGGTACCTGTAAAAACGATGGAAAATGTTAAGAACCTTTACATGATGCTTTAGAAAATATCTTACAGGCAACAAATGCTGGCATCACGTGGCATGTCAAATTGCACTTCAATGTAATGTTTGTGGTTGCTTTACTCAATTAGATAAAATAGTTTGCGGATCAAATATTGGCAGGCATTGGCCATTCTCATTTACCCGTTGAGATCAAAAGAAATACCTTGGTTTCAGCAGATTAGAAGACTAAACTCTTGTACTGATATGAGAAAGGTGAATGAAGGAGTGATATTCACAAAGTTGTGTTAAAAATTATTGGTGAAAAACGATACTATCATACTTGAATACAGACTGACCCTAACTCTTCCACTGGGCAATGTACATTCACTTCCAAGTTGAGTCACGTGATCATTGGATTCAGAGAGATCCTCTGCAATAACCACCGGTCCAGTTGAATGGTTTTCATGGTCTGTTTCTATTGCTGACACTGGAATTACTGTGGAATCATCAACTTTGTTCACGTTGACATTCTGGCATGAATACACGCGGATAATGTTGTACACAAAAGTCCAAAGGTAGATGTTTCCTATCTGGTAAACCAAAATGAGAAAATGGAAAATCTTAACTCAAAACTGTCAAGTTTTCTGAATGATGAACCTAATTAATTACCAAAGTGCTAAGTTAGGTTGTCTTACTGCCATGGACAAAGATGCATATGACATCGCTTTTATGTTACAAATATCCACAGTTCCAAAAGGACTACCACTTTCCTCACAGACTGTTGGAATTATGATAAGAGGCAAATTGCCTAGATTTCCTGTTTAAATCAAATCTAAAATGGTGAGAAACTGAAATTTTTAATTGATGTCCGTTGTACTGCTATATATTTTTAAAAAAATATTATTGACTGAACATTGGCTTGATCTGACTCATCAAATTTTAAATGTGAGTGAACCACCTGCAGCACAGGACGCCAACACAAGGCCTTGCAAATCTGGCTGTGCTTTAGTTATTTTCATAAACAACCATCCTAGTGTTGTCCCAATGGTATATGTGAGAAGAATATTCACTGGCATGAACCACCTAAAATTTCATAAAAGCTTGTCAGCTAACCAAGTAATGAAAGAAAGATGGAAAATAGAAGTAAGGGTTAAAATTGAAAATTCAGCAGAGTGGCAAGACAAACAACATACACCATAACCAGGCTCCTAAATGTTATAGTTTTAGTCAGGATGCTGCAAACAATAGCTGGAGCAAAGACAAAGTATACCATCTGTACAAATACAAGAAAAAGTCATTGGATTAGTCGTGAGTCACCCAATAATGTTCCTCTCTCCTATTACAATTTGTTTGGGCAAGATATATAAGATAAGAATGAAGCTAAAATATTTTGTTTACATGACATTATACTTCTGTAATATACTGCAAAAATAAATGAAATAAGGCTTGTAGGATTTCCTGCAGCCTTGAGCAAGTGATTGAATTCTATTAAATCTGATGATAAAAAAAACATTATTAGTTTGGTTTGACATGAAGAAAATGTCATTAAATCTGCGGGAGTATCATCTGTAAATATACTTTTGAGAAGTGAAAAAGTGATTTCCTCTGCTTTGTAATCATATTAGAAACAAAATCATTTTTCTGTTTTCTACTTTCAAAATTTTCAGTTTCAAGTTCATATGATGGTGAGCTTCAATCAAATAATCTATCAAATGTCGGTCCCACTTCACCACTGAGTATGAGTGGTTTTTCATTTTGAATTTATTTTGTTAGACACTCATCAATTGAATGAACTATTACTTCTGAGATGTTAACATATATTAACATTTAGTTGATAATACTTAAATTCAGTTAAAGTGATTAGTAATATTGATACCACTGAGTATATATATATACACTTAGTTGATTAGCCTATTTTTTGTTTTCAGTTAAAGTGATTAGTAATATTGATACCACTGAGTGTATATATATTGATACCACCTATTTTTTTTCTTTGGACTAAAATTATATTTAAGAGAATAAAAAAAGGAAAAAGGTCATAAGAAAAATAGGCTCATAAATTCATAATTAACAAAATTACAACATTTCAAATGGTAGCAATGAAATGATAAGAATAAATTGGTAAACTTACTGTATTCAAGTGTTTCCTAACACTCCTCTCTAGTATGTTAATGCGGCCCAGAGCAAGAAATGAACCAACAGCAGTAACCAGGAGCAACTTAAGAACTGGCATTAATGCAGTTATGAAAAGCTTCCACAACTGCATTCTGTCTTCTTTCTTTTGGTAAAACTGAAAATAATATCCTCATAATAAGTGTTTCCAATTCATAGGTTTATATGAATAAAAACTTCATGTGTGAAACAAACATCATGCTTGTGTAAAGAGATTTATATCAAACACACTTGTAGTAGAATGTTAATACATTGGGAAGATAGCACATAGATCCCACAATACAAAAGTGCATCCACTAATTTAATAGATAATAGTAGGATGATTAAACTTCAATTGATAAAAACATTATTAAAAATATTAAAAAGTAATTCTTTTTTTTTTTAATTTGATTCTATATTTTGGATTATAAATTAAAAATCTAATCAAACTAAATTAAGTTATTTGTTATATTTAAATATAATTATACATATTTAAAATTAAATAATAATTCATACATATATAAATATAATTTTTTTAAATTATTTTATAATTTAATTATATGACATCAATAATATATTTATTATTAAAATATAATAGTAGATTTATATAATTATAAAATATTTTTTTAATTTAAAATATATTAGTAGAATGTTAGAAGATAACATATAGATCCCAAAATATTCATTACAACTGAACTGAATCGTACTTTAAATATTTTTTAGTATAATAAATATCTTCTAATATGTTTCTTTTTAAATACTGTTTAAAAATAAAAAAATAATATATTTTTTTATTTTAATAAAATATTTATAATATTTGTTATTTTTATATTAAAATAATTAATATATATATAAGCTAATTAAAAATTAAATAAATTATAGATATAAATGACAAAAAAAATTATTAATATCATATTAAACTTTGTAAATAGTAATTAAATAAAAATAAAAATCATTAAAAAATATAATAAAGAAAGTAAAATTGAATGAGAAATAAAATAAATTAAAAATATTTAATTGAAGAAAGTAGATAAAAGTTAAAAAAAAATATAAATATAAATAAAAAAGAAAAACTATTGGGGTAAATCCCATTATTTTTAAGGTTAATTTTACTCTCTCTTCATCTTAAATTTCTCAGCAAAGAAAAACTCCTAAAATTCACTCACCTGTATTTATTTCTAAACAAAGACACCATTGATGTTTCAAGTTTCATACAATCAACGTTCACCAATTCCGTTTTTACCATATGAACAAATTTCTCAACAGAAAATTGAAAATTTGTACCCACCATGGTCACACTCATTGGTTTCTAATCCACACAGGCACCCAGTTCTTTCATAACTATTCTATAATTTACTAACGAATGCAGCATACATAACAAGACTAAGATTCTCATCTAATCACAAAGCACAGAAACAATAGACATGCAATGATAAATAACACATAAAATTACCACATTGAAGCCTAAAACTCCTACTCACCTTAAAACAAAGTGCAAAAGTTTGCCTCAAAATTAGTATTTCTCAGCAGCTCACAGACAGAAACGCGGTTTGCAAAGCAGAACAAGCAACAACTCCAATTTCTTTTAAAGAGAAAAAGAAGTGTATTTCTTTTTGGGGAAAAAAAATGCTGAAACTAATATAAATGCAGTTACTAGGAACCCTCCAATAACATGCATGCGATTTCATTGGTAAAGCAGAAACAGCAATCCCATGGCAGGGACACGTGGATCGGACAATCTTGGAGATAGCATTTTTTTGTTTCTGTTTCTTGGTTTTACAATAAATGTTGTATATTCGTTGCATTTAATTACTATTACTGCAGTGGACAGTGAGGGTGGAACCCAAGAACAAACAAGTTTGCTCCAGTGAGGGAAACAAACAAGGCTTAGTTTTGGGATTCAAATTCTAGAAAGAAAAGCACATAAGAATAACAAAATTGAATTGCTTAGGCTTAGTTAGTTTCATAGAGATTTGATCAATTTCATGTGTTAAACCTATAATACACTTATAATCCCCATCATGCAGCTCTTTGACTGCAAATACATTTACAGGACAAAGTCACATAAAAATGTGGACAGTAGTGTAAGTGAAAAATAAAAAATACATTTACTTATGCTTGCATAACAATTGAACATTCTGTTTCACCAGTTCCATGTATTGGAGTAATTGTGCCTCAGAGATTCATAAAGTAAAATAAAGTCAACATCTATATTGTCTCCATACTACATTACTTGGTTATTTTTATTTAAGATCATATAGTTAAAAACACTTTTAAAAGGAACTTATGATTGAAAATATTTGTAATTAAATTCCTATATTAATAACAATAAATTAAATTAACTTAATTGAATTAATTATACTTTATTTTTTATTAATTTTATTTTATTATAAAAATAATATCAAATTAGAATATATATATATATATAATAAAAATAAATTTTTAATTTTGTGAACATAAATTAATTTAAATTTATTTTTAATACTTTTTAAATTTTATTTTAAAAAGATGGTTTGACTTATTAGATTATCTTTATAATTTTTATCAAAATATATATATATATATTATATGCATTATATTATGAGAAAGAATTACATCAAATCAATTCAAAACTAAAGAAGAAAATAACAATAAAGACATGACGGCAACATTTATTAAAGAAGCTTTATGGCTACATTGAAAATTTACAATAATTTGTCAAAAATACATGCATTAATGATCAAATTCAACTAGTTTTTTATTCTCATGTCTTCAAATATCGTATAGACCAATCACTTAGTGTTTATTTCTAATTTTCAGACTATGCGATCATTTAACATTAATGTTTGTAATAAAATTGTTATTATTTTAATTAGATAAGAGGAGTAAATTTGGGTTATATTATACATCACATGCATTATTATAATTTAAGTCATGTAATATTTTGAAAAATACACTTGTTTGTTTTAATCTTACAAGATAAGATCAATAATCAATATTTACTAATCTCATTTTTTTAATAAAAAAAGAGTCTCTTTTAACTAAATATATTTCATATAAAAGATAACATTAAGTTTATTTGAGTAAATTACTTGTCTCAATAATTATTATACTACAAATGACAGAGCAGCTAGGAATTAATTCTAACTTCATCTAACACTGATTGACTAAAATAATCTGTAATCCGGAACATGCAGACAGTAAGACATGATGACGCAAAGAAAGTGAATACATTTATAGAACCAGCCACATGAAAAATGTGGACCATAGTGTAAGAGTAAATGAGGCACAGACATTAGTTGCTAGCATAACAATTGAACATTCTGTTTCAACAGCTCCAAATAGTTGAGTAATTGTACCTGGCAGGTTC
This sequence comes from Macrotyloma uniflorum, assembly GCA_016859785.1. Lineage (NCBI taxonomy): Eukaryota > Viridiplantae > Streptophyta > Magnoliopsida > Fabales > Fabaceae > Macrotyloma > Macrotyloma uniflorum. Next base: position 1,033,680 of record BDMB01000023.1, on the reverse strand, counting down.
ACAAAGTAAAATATAAGTGAAAGTGCAAATCTTGTGTGCTTACTACATTGGCGATTTTGGTTATGTCAAGTCAATCTAAAGCATTAATCTTACTTATGCTAATTGCAGGTGGAAGAGCGTATTGAAGGAGTAAAATAAAGTGGTATAATGGATCTTGGTCGATGATGCCAAAACGAATTGCACCTTTTACAATGACCACACCTAAAATTGGCAAAGCAATGTATCTAACCACGATGATCCCCACAAGATGTGAAGCCTTAATTTCTGACCGTCTTAACCCTGAATGAAGTTAACCAGGGAACTATGTCAGTAAAACATTGTTCACATTCAGAATTATTGACGCAAAGATGAAAATGAACATGAAAATATGATGTTGGTTATTACCATTCAGAAGATTTGCTCCAACTAACAAAGTCATTGCTGGAATGGCTGCGTCCCTGCAAAATGGTTGTCATATAAAACATGTTTTACTGCTCAATAATAATAATAATAACAATAATTCATTTTCTTGATTACTTACTCGCATGAATTTTGATCATGACAAAGTAATACATTTTTGCTTCCATAGTATTATCATTCCAACATTAGTTAATCAAATAAAGCAACTTTAAGCACCTGATCACATTACGCCACGGTTAGCAAGAGAAGGCAACTTACCCCAGCATGGATGCAGAGTCTTCAACCACACCAAAAGGAGCATTATCGCCGACAAACATCTTTTGGAAAGGAGGAACTACACCAATTATTACTCCAAGAATCTACATTTAAAGAAACCAGTGCTGTCAATAAATAAGGTGGTTTCAGTAACTCTATCATTTCAGCAAAGAAATTCTTCCTTACTCACTCACCTCCTCCCACTCTTCCACTTCTATACATATATGACTAAGCTGGTAGTAGTGTATAAGTACATGGTTTATCCATATTTAAAATGGCATCACAAGGATTTCAATGTTGGATTACTTTATTAAGGAACACAGACAACTACTTCCTGCAATACAAATTTTAACCAGTTTATGATGTTGATATTGTTAGAGAAATTCTACATTAATTATCTAAAGTTTTAGAATGGGATTTATACATCTATTAGTTATGTGAATTGGTTTTAAGTTAAAATATAATAAACATGTAGTTTGCACAGCATTAGTATGATTTTACAGTATAATATATGTTTTCTTTTTCTCAATACGATTTTAGTTTTTAAATTTGACTAATTTATGTTTGGTTTTTCAAATTCACCGAAATCAAAGTTACTGTAGTTCTGATGGACTGGAAGTATATACGGATAGATAAATAAAAGGGGGGTAAGAACAAGAAAGAAATTAAGAGAATAACTGGCATACCGATCCGATTGTTGGAGGTGCTAATAGAACCTTCAAATTGAGTTTTTTTACTAATGCTTTTAATGGTTTCATAATCTGCTTTTCTTTTGATACCTGTAAAACAAATGGAAAATGCAAGAACTTTGACCTGATGCTTAGAAATATCTGAAAGATAAAAAAATGGACTTAAAATTTTCTTAGCAGTGGAGATCATAAGTAAAGAACCTGGTATTTCACCATATTAGAAAGAAAAAAAAAAATCAAAATCATGTACTGATATGAGAAAGGTGAACCAAGGAGTGGCATTCGCAAAATTGTGTTAGATATCATTGGTGAAGGAGTACAATCGAGACTATCATAGTTGAAGTACAATTGCACATAATGTATCCATATTTCCAAATATATCAGAACACAGACTGACCGTATCACTTTTAAATTGAGTCACAAGATCATTGGTCAAATCCTCTGCAGTAACCACTTGTTCACTTGAATGGTTTTCGAGATCTGCTTCTATTGCTGACACTGGACCTACCGTGGAATTATCAACCTTGTTCACATTAAAATTCCGGCACGAATATACGCGGATAATGTAGTACACGAAAGTCCAAATGTAGATGTTTGATATCTGGTAAACCAAATTAGAGAATGAAAAATCTTAATTCAAAACTGTAAAGTTTTCTGTATGCTGAACCTGGTCAACTACCAATGTGGTAGGTTAGATTTTCTTACTGCCATGGACAAAGAGGCATAAGCCATCCCTTTTTTATCACAAACATCCACAGCTCCAAAAGGACTACCACTTTCCTTACAGATTGCTGGAATTATGATGAGAGGCATATTGCCTAGATTTCCTGTACACATCAAATCTAACATAGTAAGAAAATTAAATTTGTAAGTGTGATATATCCCTTGTGCTGTGACTGATATATCTTGAAAAAAGTTATTGAGTGATCATTGGCTTGATCTGATTTATTGAAATAACTATTCAAAATCTGTAAGTGAACTACCTGCTGCACAACACCCCAACACAACGCCTTGCATATCAGGAGGTGCTTTAGTTATTTTCAAAAGCAACCATCCTAGTGCTGTCCCAATGATGAATGTGAAAAGAATATTCAATGGCATGAACCACCTTCAAAGTTCATAAAAGCATCTCAGCTAGACCAATTAATGAGAGAAAGAGATGGAACATAAAAGTAAGGGTTAAGATAGAAAATGCAGCAGAGTGGCAAAAAACAACATACACCATAATCAGGCTCTTAAATGTTATAGTTTTAGCCACAACGCTGCAAACAAGAGCCGGAGTGAAGACAAAGTATACTAGCTGTAAGAAAAAAAGAAGAAGTCATTTAGTTGTAAGTTACTAAATAGTGTCCTCTCCTTTACATTTTTGTTCCATCAAGATAAGAAAAAGAATGAAGCTAAAACATTTTTGTTAATGACATTATACTTCTGCAATGTACTGCAAATTTGAATGAAATAGGTTTTGAATGAATTCTATTAAATATGATGATAAAAAAATGTTATTCTGGTATTATGAGTAAACACAAATATGAGAGAAATGTCAAATGCGACTAATAATAGAAACAGGGTTCTAAGATAAAATAGTAATGGAAGGTAGTATTCTTAGATACTCTTTCCACCAAAAATTTCTATTAAATGTCAGTAAATTTCACACTAGCATATGTCAAATGCGACTAATAATAGAAACAGGGTTCTAAGATAAAATAGTATTAAGGTTTAATGTAGTAGTAGTTACTATGTTTTTGGAAACTTTTAATTAGTTCTGTAAACTAAAAAAGTTATAATTTGACCCTTGTTCTTATATAATTTCTGTAATTGAGTTCTTAAATTAGTCTGTGTGAACTTGAAATAGTTAAAAAAAACAATAATTTGTAGCTATCTTGAACCCAAAAGACTAAATTACAAAATTTTATAAAAAAATAAAAAACTTGATTACAAATATTTTTAGTTTAAAGACTTAAAAAATTTCAGAAACCTGCTATCTTGAACTAACTACCTTACCTTTTGCTTTTAACAAGTTAACATAGTATTAACTTCAAAAACATAATATATACTTTACCTCCAGTATATATATTTTGAACCTGAGCAGGAGTAAAATGTTGAGCGCAAAATCGTTTAAGACGAATTGAAATAAACTATGCTATAACAATAGCAGAAGACAAGATATGCATAATTAACAAAATCACAAAACATTTCAAACAGTAACAACGAAATAGTAAGAATAAATTGGTAAATAGCTTTGCAGAATGAAAGGTATGAAAGGAAAAACATAGATTACACCAAACAAAAAGAAAAGAAACAATTAAACATACTGTATTCAAGTGCTTCATAGCACTCTCCCGCAGTATATTGATGCGGTGGAGAGCAAGAAATGTGCCAACACCAGTAATGAGGAGCACCTTCAGAACTGGCATTAATGCCAAGTCCATTGTCTTCTTTCTCCACACTATCACTATGGTGAAAATAATATTAGTTGTATGAGGATCACTAATTTATAGTTCAATGTGTAACAAAATGTACATAAAACCGACTCGAAAACATGTACAAACAGTAAAGTTTATATCTATTTTTATATATTAATTTGACCTTAGTTGATATAACATCTTCATGCAAATCAAATATATTCTGTGTGACACAAACATCGTGCTTCTCTAGAAAAAGATTGTGAGTGGCACTTGAGAATCTTGTTGCAAACAATATAAAAAAGTATTCTAACATATTGACAGTATCAAATACCTTCTCCATTGCCTTAAAAATAATATAAAATATGATTTAATTAAGAAAATGGTCATCTAAATTAAATTATTTTTAATCCGAGATTTATTTGGACTATTCTGAGACTTATGGATTAATTTTTTCAATAAAATAATAATTATATTTAAAACTAAAAATAATTATATTATTTTTAAATTTTTAAAATTATATTAATAAAATTAATTTTAATTTTCAATATATACCAACTAAACTAAAAACTCAAAGTCCAAACTTTGATTTGATAATGCTAAATAGAAGTAGAGAGTGATTGTGGCAGGTGTCAAAACACAGTGTATGCACTCATTAACTTCTATCAACTTTTTTCTTTCTTTGTTGATATTCCAAAACTAATGGTGAATAAAATGCCATAGAGAAGGGGTTACGTTTTGAGTTTCAGAATCTATACATCTTTATTCATCTATTCTTTTTCTGTGTTAAACGTACAAAGGTTTATCTTCAGTTATGTAGCACTTCTTCTGGTTTTGCTCAGTTTTCAGTCTTTTAACTTTTTTTATTAATATTCTTAAACTCTATTAAAATGTTGTAAAAAAGTGTAAGAAAATAAATGGATGAATCGATGATGAGATGGTATACTTTTCGTATTGCTTGCATTGTGCATCTCTTGATTTGCAACTTGACATTTATTCTCCAGAAAAGCGAACTCGATTCTCGAAGCATGCTTGGTATATATTTTGTGTTTATTATAGAAACCAATAGAATTATATAAATATATAAAATCCTTTAATTCTTCTAAAAAAATGACCACCAGATAAGATAATCAAATTGCATTTTTCATATCATTATTTAATAAAATTATGAAAAAATAAAAATATTTTGTATGTATATAGGAGTGTCTTCATTGGATATGCGAGAACCTTCAATAAATAAATATTGCCAAATCAAAATAAAAGATTAAATTAAAATACTTATTTAACATTAAATTTTCAAATACAAAATTATTTAGTAAAAAAAACTAGTAAATTTTTAGAAACTTTAATTATAATATTTAAAATATTTCAATTATTACATCAATATAAAATCATCATAATTATCATTATTAAATTAGTTATTATTACTAATCTTATATTATTTAATAGTTATTATTAATAATAAATTTTATTATTACTGTTGTAATTATTAATTACTATCATTGTAACTATAATCATTGTATATAATTATTATCTATCATCTTCAGCGCCAACTACAACAACGCATGGATTTTTTATAATTTTTTAAAAATTATATACTGATTGAGATATTTTAAAATATGATAATTAAATAAAATAAAAAATATAAATAAATAATAAATAAAAATTATTTGGATTAAATAAAAGAAAGTAAAAATAATGAAAAATAAAATAAAATTTATACATTATTAAAATATTTATTTATTATTAATTATTATTTTTAACTATTTATTAATATTGTAAAAAAATAAATATCAAAATAAAATATTTATGATAATTATATAATTTAAATATAATAAAATAGTTATCGTATTGTCAATTATTTTTTTATATAAAAAATATTAATATTATAATCTATTATATAAAATATCATCAATGATATATATAATGTTTATCTTTTTATGAACATATTACTTATGAGTTGTTATATTTATATTAATATATGAAGATATAATAATTATATATATATATATATATATATATAATTGTTGTGATAGTGTTCTGATTTTTTTATTGTGATAATTTTTTTATTACATAATAAAAAAGTAAATATACAATTGTGCCGTCATAGTAGTAAAAAAATTACATTCATATTTTAAATATGACAAATAGTTTTTAATAAAAAAAGTTGCATCCTAAAAACTAGGTCTAGTGCTTAATGTTAAAGAAATTGAATGGTAAACTTGTTAACAAAACCTTATAATAACTTCTTTTCCTACTATTAAAAAAAATATATATAATAAATATTATAATGAGAATGTATAGTAGGGTGTTTATATGAACAAATTACATTTAATTTTTTATATAGTATCTAAAAATAATTTTTGGCATTCTTACTTTAAAATTAAACTAATGTATATTTAATGTTTAATATACTTTTATTGGTATTTATTGTTTTTCTATAAATGATATATTTTAGGTAAAGAAAGAGTTAAGAACGTATACATTGCATTTTGGGACAATAGTCAAGGAATTATTAATTTTAATCATATTTTGAGATCATAATTTTCTAATCAATCACTGCAAACATTTCCATCACGCATCATATATGGAAATCATACATTCCAATCCATACTATTATTTTTAGTCATTTTTATGAGGTTTTCTCTTTCAAAATTTATCTCCATTACTTTCATAGAATTGTCTATTGCATTATTTTTTTTAATAAGAAAACATATTTGAGTAAAGATACATTAATTAATTAAATAAAACATTAAGCAAATAATTTTTCAAAAACTTTGACAATAGTTTTGGAAGTTAATATAAATTATTGATAAATATAATATCATTATCTAAATATATGAAATTCCTTAATTAGTAATTCGTACTGCGAAAGAAGTTTTTCCACGCAAAAATATAGTCAGTCGTAGTTAGCTGTTTATCTCTATTTTATTTCATTATTTTCTTCTTCTGACCAAATTTAATCCAAATACGTAAGAGTACACCATTATCACCACCTTCTGAGTTGGAGTCCACTTTATCATAGAATATTTGGATAATTGTAGTGTTAAAAGAAACCCAATTTGACAACATATACTTTTTAGAAGAAAATAATTAAGAATTAAAACTACTCTTAGTTTTTTTTTTGGTACAACTAATATATTAGTTTTGAGAAAACAATATATTTTCTCACACTATAAAGCCACAATAAAAAAGGTTATATTGATTATTCCATGAAGTTTAATGAAATTGATACTATAGAACTAAAATATTACTAGGAGGAGAAGGAATTCGAAATTAACTTTTATGTAGTATACATATATATATCCAAATATAACAAGAGTCTAGACAAATTGTTTTATGTATTAAATAAAGAAAAGAAAATGTTTATATCCAACAACATCAATAAAGCATAAAACATAAACTGCAGAAGATTCCAAATTATATAATAATAAATAAACCAATTATCCTTTTGTTAGACACATACAGTATGCATAAATATATAATATAATCTTCGATTTTTTCTAACTATTGGAGAGTTCCCTCCACTAAAAATTGTGCTCAGAGATGAATTAAAAACAGAAAGATTTTGATGCTTGAGAGAGCTTCAATTTTGATTGGTTGCAAAACCAAATGGAACAACGAGACGAGGATAAGTTTCACCAGTGTAGGGCTGAACGTTTCCTGCAACATTCATTTCTTCCAAAGGGGGGCAGTTTTTGCCACCGGTTCCTGGGATATACGTGCAAGTAGAAGGTCCTGATGGAGGCACAGGACCCTTGTCTAGGGACATAAGGTTCAGTTGTTCCTTCATGTTCAATCCCCTAGCAGCTAGGTTTGGCTCAACATGAACCACAGCAAGAAGCAGAATCAGCACCAAAATAAAGTTTAGAACCTTCATGATTATCTGTGTTTGAAAACTGGAGGAAACTAGACAATTGATGAAGCATCTCAATGGGGGTGGAGGTATTTATATTGGTTGCCTTTCGTGTTGAGTCTATTAGTTGTGTAACTCATGCTTTTATTTTATGATTTACTTTTGACTATTAAGTAAATGAATCAGATATGAATAAGTCACGCGCTGGATTAATTGTACAGATTAGACTTGAAATTTTAATCATGGTTATCCATTAATTCTTCCACTTTCTTGTCCATGATATTGATGTGTAGCCTAATTGAATGTTTATTAAAAAGGATTTAGATAAAGTATGATAATTAATTTAACTTGGGAGAACAAGTTTGGATAGTTAACTACTTGCTATCTTTGATATAGATCAGTCTACGTTTCTGCAAGAAGAAGGAGATGGTCAAAGTTGAGAAAATTCTTGGCACTATCTTTAGTAAATGACTAAATGTAAGTATGCAAAGCATGCGTTTTATTATGTTTATAAGAGTTTTCTATTTTAACAAGACGTTTCATAGCATCATACAGAAGGAGAAAAGCTAGGTGAGAAGAAACAAACGAATATGATAAATGTTACAATTAAAATATGCATGAATTAATAACTCTAAAACGAACTCTACAAGGTGGGGACATTCCGAACCAGCACAGGGATTTTCTCATGCAAACTAAAGCGCACACGCAAGCATGAAGATGTTTGAAAGCTACCATGACTTATATGAGTAAAACTATATCAAAATTACTAACTTTTCCATGACAACAAGGAAATAAAAGTTGCTCAGATCTTGCATTTTTGCATTAGGTGCAAGTATCTGACATAGAAAAGTGGGGTAGGTAGCATAAATTGCAATTCACTATTACATTTGAATCTTCAAGTAAGCTAATGCTACATAGATTACATAATCGATAGTGAAGTACTGTCATCAATCTGAGAGCATATGTCAACGTAGTTTACTTCATAAAATAAAATATTGAGCTAAGTAATAGTGTCTATTTAGTCAATGAAGTGTCTATTTAGTTAAAATATCTGAGATTATATGTGAAGTACTGTTATCAACCCTCGAGGGATTATATATTTAGTTAATGAAGTTTCTATTTTTTTTCATAAAAAAGGAAGAAATTGTTTCCTAGTGTCTGTTGTTCTGATAAATTCTGGTTTACCTAGTTTACTTATCTTTCTTTAAATATGTAAGAAAGTCTTTAATATCTACAAGGGTTACAAAGTCTTTCCATAGTTCAGTAAAGATGATTCTCCAAAAAAATACACAAGGTTAACTGAGGAAAATTCTGTCTGCCAAAATCTAGTGCAGATATAAGGCTAAAGAATTTGAATTTGAATTTGTTTTGAGCTTATTAATTAGAAAAGTGGAGTTAGTCATTATTTTGTTAATTTTGACATTGATTAAATTTTACTTTTTGTCTCATGCATGATAATGTCAGAGATTCCTTTGTTTATAGATTTACCATACTAACAAGAAAACCACTGATCCAAGGACTCTTTTATAGAGGTTTTTTCTTTTCTTTTTTTACATTCTCAAATGCTATCACATCACTTTCTTCTTGTGTTTCTATTTTTCATTAAACATTCGTAGAGGAGTTACACAACTCTCAAAGTGCTTGCACTATCTTCATGGATTATTTTAAATAGATTTCCAACTCAAGTTAATTTATACTGAAGAAGAGTATTATGTTAAGTTGATATTTCTTTTCGTTTTTTTTTTTTTTTGATAAAGATACTTATCATCTTTTTCCATACTTGATATGATATTTCTAACGTCTATTCGTAATAATATTTTGCATCGAGTTTAATTTTCTTTTAAGAAAGGAAAAAATTACAAAATTGTTTTTGGTACATTGTGATTTGACCTTTTTGGAGCATGTGTTTTTAATTTCAACTATATATAAGACTTGATACAGGTTAGATTTACAGACATGATTTAAGGTCAAGGTGAGTAGAGTTCAATGTTCTTTTTAATTTGTGTATTAATATTGCAATTTTTTTATTTGTCTTTTTTATATGACATTGCAAGCCTTTTATATTCGGATTAGAGTATCTCTTATATTATTTTTCTGAATAAATTTTTTATATATGATAGAAAATGTTAATAACAAACTATTATTTTATTATATTGTTTATTATTGATTAAAATTTATTAAAAATCACAAATTTATATACATGGACAAATTTATGTATAATTATTTAGTGTTAATGTTTCAATTGATCATTATTTTTGCCGAGAGCAGAGTTAGATACCATTTTGAGAATGAATTTCAACTAAGTCATTTCCTATGATTGAAAAAAAATTATGATGGCTATGGCTTCAACTAGTTCAGAAGTTAGAATTTGTTGAGAAGTTTATACTCATAGCATGATGAACGTCAAAATAAGAATTAAATCAAATTCAATATATCATCACTCATAAAATTTAAGAATCTTATATTTCTAAACAAACATAAATGGCCTATATCCAGCATAATAAGCTGCAGAAGATTACAAATAAACATACATAAACTAACCAATGATAATTTTGTTAGACACACAAACATATATTATATATTTCATGCTTCAGTGTTGATTGGTTGCAACACCAAATGGAACCACAAGACGAGAATAAGTTTCACCACCGTGGTGCTGAATGTTTCCTGCGACATTCATGTCTTCCAGAGGAGGGCAGTTTTTGCCACCTGTTCGGGGGATATACGTGCAGGTAGAAGGCCCTGAGGGAGTCACAGGACCCTTGTTGTCTAGGGACATTAGACTCAGTGGTTCATTCGTGTTCAATACCCTACCTGCTAGGTTTGGCTCAACATGAAACCCAGCAAGAAGCAGAATCAGTGCCAAAATAGAGGTTAGAACCTTCATTGTTATGTGTGTTTGAAAACTGGAGGAAACAAAGGAAATCGATGAAGCATTTCTATGGACTGGGGGTATTTATAGTTCTAGTTGAGTCTATGAATTGTGACTCATTGTTTTACTTTAAGATTTAATTTTGACTATTATACAAGCGTTTAGTATTTGACAAAAACGCATCAGACATGATTACGTTATATTCTGGTTAATTCATGGTGTAGAGATTTGACTTTAAAATGGGATCATGGTTATCCCTTTCTTCCACTTTATATCAACGTAATTCACGTAACCTAATTGAACAGTATTGTTAAAAAGGATTTAGATCTGGTACGATAATTTATTTAACTTTGGAGAACAAGTTTTGACTTAATTATTTGCTGTATGGATGATTGATGAATATTAAGAACTGTGAATGGAAGTTTAGTTGGTGGGGACATTCCAAACAAGCACAGGGTTTTTGTCATGCATACTCATTGCACACGCAATGAAGGAGCTGAAAAGTAGCATGTTAAGTAATATCGTAATCCAAGTAACTAAAAACTTTTCCATGATAAGAAGAAAATAAAGATTTGGCCAGACCAGATCCTGCATTTGGCATATCTTCAGGTGCAATTATCTTGCTAAGGAAAGTGGGGTAGGTACCATACACATACACTGAATCTAATCTCAAATGTTCTTACACATTTTAATCTTCAAGTTACAATAGTGCCACATAAATTACATGATACAAAATTACATTATCAATAGTGAAGTGTTTTTATCAATGTGTAAATATAGTTTGCCTTGTAAAAAAAAAAACATAGAGAGAAAAATTTGGAGGGAATGAGCCCTTATTTTCTTTAGAAGATCGTGCATAAAGATATTTTTGTTTGTTGTCATTGTGTTTTAAGAAGGAAAAAAACTAGTGTTTCATGTTGATTGTCATCTTTGGCATGTTGTGATTTGGTCTTCTCTACGTAATAAAATTATTTTTTAGGGACTAGAATGGTGTATTGATAATCTTTTTATATAATGGTCTTCGCAAAATATGTGTGACAATATTTTGGCATTTCAATGTCTTTTTATAATTGATGTATTGGTAATGTAATTTCTCTTTATTTATGTCTTTCATAAATTTATACGATCCTACAAGTCTTTTTGTATTCGAGTTCAAATAATCCTTCTATTCTAAACTTAAATTTTTTGCAAAAGAAATTATTGAATGGTTATATATCATATAAACGGGAAAAAGGTTCAAATGTTAAATGTTTATTTTATATAACTAAAATTTATAATAAACACTTTTGTTTGATTATATAAATAATATGAAATTTTTTTCTAAAAATATAATTTTATTTTTGCACTTATGATGTTTATAATAAAAATATATATAAATAAATTCCTTTTTTTATTTATGATATTTGTCAATATTTTTTCTAAGTTTTATTATTTGTTAATATTGTATTTTATATTTAACATTCTAGTTAATATTTCGTTCTATATTTAATATTTTTTAAATATTTTTTAGCATATTTTTTTAATAGAAATATCTTAGCATTTTTGTTTAGAAAATATATTTTTATTTTGTTTGAAATATAGGATTGATAATTTGTAATTAAATTATATCTAAAAAAATTACATAAAACTTAAATAGTTTTTATTTAAATGATATTGATTTTTTATATGAATATGTAAGTTTAGACTATCTTTTTATATTAAGAGATAATAAGTAATCGCATATATCATCTTATATTCATATTCAGTATATTATTTTGTCATCCAACTATGACAATATTTTTGACAAATAATGATCAAATATTTTCATAAAAATGCAGCAACCACTTCATATAAATGTGTAATTTTTATACAATATTTATATATTAAATAGTTATTAATATATATATATATAATATCAAATACACTTATTTTTAGATAATTAAAATTTTCTTTTAAATATTTTAATAAAATTAATACAATGATATTTGATATCAATGTATAATCTATATTATCTTCATTATGTATAACCTATATTACCTTCATTCATATTGTGATTTCTAAAGTGTTATGATAATTAGACAAACTATTTACATATCATAAATCTCAGTATAATGAAGAGTGTATATATAACACAATTGTCTTATATATGTAATAGAAGAAGGAAATTTGCCTTCATCAAACATTAGAAAGCATATGACATAAACTTCAGTATATTAGCAAAACGCAATAATGATAAATAAATTAAGCAAAGATTATTTTGCTAGACACAGATATATCAGTCTGTGATTTATTCCAATAAGTGTTGTCAGCTTCATAAATAAAAGTTATAACACAGAGGCTTCCATGCTTAAGACAACTTCAATGTTGATCAGTAGCAACACCAATTGGAACAACAAGACGAGGATAAGTTTCAGTTTCAGCAATGTGGTGCTGAGTGTTTCCTGCAACATTCATAATCTCCTCCACAGGGGGACAGTTTTTGCCACCGGTTCCTGGGATATAAGTGCAGGTTGAAGGCCCTGATGGAGGCACAGGACCTTTGTTGTCCACAGACAATAGACTCAGTTGTTCCTTCATGTTCAATACCCTACTAGCTAGGTTTGGCTCAACATTAACCACAACAAGAAAAAGAATCAATGCCAGAAGAAAGTTTAGAACCTTCATGGTGTGTGTTTGAAAACTGAGGAATTAAGAGAATTAATTGATGAAGCATCTCAGTGGGGGTGGAGGTATTTATATAGGCAGAGCCTTGAGTCTATTACTTGTGTATGGACTATATTACTAGTATTTAACTCATTCATGGTGCACAGTTTTTGAATTGACAGAAAAGTGTATCATGGTTATCCCTTTCTTCTACTTTCTTATATCCATGTAAGATATAGCCTAATGAATAGTGTTGTTAAAAAGTATTTGAATATATGTTTTCTATTATTTTATTATTTGAAGAAGAAGTACTCTAAAAATATGACTTCAAATCTTCAAAATGTATGATGAATACCAACCTGACAATTAAAACATGCATGAATGAAGAATGGTAAATAAAGGCAACTGGAGTTGGTGGGGACATGCTCTACAAGCAGAGAGAATTTTTGTCATGCAAACTGAAGACGGCTGAAAAAGACTTAGATGAGATATAGTGTATGGATCCAAGTAAAGAACCTTTTCCATGAAAACAAGAAAGTAAAAAGTTGGTCAGATCCTGCATCTGATATATAAGTTCAATATCTGCCCTGGAAAGTGGGATAGGTAGCCTATGATGGAGAACCATAACACAGTTAAATTATTAAAAAAATTATAACGAATATAAATTTTCCTAACTAGTAAAAAAATTATGAGATTAAAAATAATAATAATAATAATAATAATAATAATAATAATAATAAATTAGTTCAAGATAAACTAATATTTTAAGTAAAGAATCTATATCGATATTAAAGGTTAAAATTCACTAATCATCTAAATCAAATAATTAAAGGTGATGAATTTTTTTCGATTAATATAACAATTAATGCATATTATATTAATAAGTTTGGTGCATAGTTGAAAAATATTTTTTTTTTTTTTAATTTAAACCTCTTTCTTATTAAATTGATGTTTTTTTTTTACATTAAGTGAATAAAATAAATTTTTAAAAAATATCTTTCTTTATATAATAATTAGGAATCTGAGTATTTCTTTCTCGTAATTATGTGGAGATAATTACCAACCAAACAAACAATCTTATAATAAGTTTCAAACTTTATTTTTAAATAAAATTTTAATCATCAATAAAATTTTAATCATCGTATCAGTATATTATTATCAATATAAATTTTAGTTAACTTTAATAATTTAATATCCAAAATATATTCAATTATACTACATTAATATATTTGAATTTAAAATGAAATATTGGATTCTTAATTGTACTTTAATTATTTAAAAATAACAAGTATTTACCTGAACAAAAGCAAAGTTTTTATAAGAATTTTTTTACCTAAAACAACTCTTTCATCAATATTAAATAAAGTAATACATTTTTTAATATAAATTATCATGTCACAACTCTTTCTACAAACTTATTCAAATGATAAAATAGATTTTCTAGAATCAATTTTTCTAGATATATTTGAATCTGAATATTTCATCAAAGTATCATCTAAAACAATTTCAAATCACTAATAATATGAAGATAGCTTAAGATATATTTAGCTTAAGATATATTTCATAGCATTCTAGTTCTCTATATCTAAATTAAACAAAATTTTATTAATTGTAGCAACATATGTAATATCAAGTCTTACTTCCATCATTATACATATTGAACTATCTATTATAAAAGCACAAGAAATTATACTAATATTTATTTTCTCAACTTTATTTGAAAGATTTTATTTAACACTTTAATAATAAAAAAAATTACTCATTATTTTAACATTTTTCATATAAAATTTCTAAAAAAAATTATTTAACATAGTGTTCTTATTCTAGCTAAAAAAAATTTCCTTGTCTATAACGAAGGATATTTTAAAAACATATCTTTCCATCAGTCTAATATCAAATATATCTTCAAGTATATACTAGCTAATGCCAAATGTGAATGTCATATAAATTCAAATATGAAGTCATTCAATCACCACAAAATTGAATATGAGAAATTTTGTACACTAGTTATGCATCTCCGTGAGAGTAACTTTGTCTTTTTCCACCCTATTTTTCTTTTGTAAAAACCAAAGTTTCTATTTTCCAAATATCAACATAGTTGCAATGAGTTTCTGTTAAGTAATTTTGTAAAATGCAGAAAATCTACCAACAAAATCAATTATATTTTTTTTTTTTTTGCATTGAGTTCAAACTCCTATTTATATTCTAGTAGAACTCAATTAACTTCGTTCATATGAACCTGCTAACTAACTAAGGTTTAATAAAAGCCTGAGTAAAATCCTGGTTAGACAACTAACTAAGAATAAAAAATTACGTACAAAATATTACACAAATTCCTAATACTCTAACGTAGGCCTCAAATCAATGACAAAAGTATATTCGTTTTTTATGGTTACAAACAGTGACAGAATTTTTTGACAATTTTTACAACGTCATCATTTATTTTAGACAGTAGAATAAGTTAAAAGATGCGGCTATGAAAACATATTAAATATGCTCCTTCACATTTCAAATTACACTTTTTACGTATATATAAGTATATATAAGATACAAAATAGTAAAGTTTGCATAGGGACAAAATGAATATTAAATCTAAAATTTATATATCACACGTCTCAAAAATCAATTAACAAGAATAAATATCTAATACACTTGTCTTAAATGTTCTGCAAAAGAAAATTTGTTGTTCCAACATTATAGGGATATAAGAAGGTAGGGAAGATTACAAGAAAACATAAAAATGATAAATAAATTAACCAACAATGACCCTTTATAGTCTTTGATTTGTTCCAATTATTGGAGAGCTGATCCTTCACCAAAGTGTGGTCTGAACCAAATAAAACTTATAACAAGAAGAGAGGCTTCGATGGTAATTAAGAGAGCTTGAATTCAATGTTGATTTTTTGCAACACCAAATGGAACAAGAAGAAGAGGAAAATTAGTTTGTTGAGTGTGGTGCTGAGTGTTTACTGTGATGACAGGGGGGCAGTTTGTGCCACCAGTTCCCGGGATATATGTGCAGGTTGAAGGACCTGAGGGAGGCACAGGACCCTTATCATCTAATGACATAAGACTCAGTTGTTCCTTCATCTTCATGTTCAATACCCTACCAGCTAGGGTTGGCTCAACATGAACCACTGCAGCAAGAAGGATCAGTGCAAAAATAAAGTTTAGAACCTTCATCGTTAATTATATATGTGTCTTTAAAGAAACCTGAGAAAGGAATTAAGAGAATTGATGAAACATTTCAACGAGGGTAGAGGTATTTATATTGCTAGCCTCTGGAGTTGAGTATATGAATTCCAACTCATGCTTTTATTTTATTGTTCATATATTAGTATTTAATTAATAATAATAATAATAATAACCATAATAATTTTAAATAATAATAATAATAATAATAAATTGTTGGTTATAATAGAAAGTGTTCAATCTAAGTTGTAATGAGATTATTGGGTTTAAAACTTCAATACTATACTTTTTTTATTCATTCAACCCTATCATATTAAAACAAAGAAATTCAATACTGTAGTTAGTGGGAATATTCCAAATAGGCACAGTCATGCAAACTGAAGAACACACGCAAACATGCAGACTTGTGAAAGATAGCATGACTGTTATTTACATGATGAGTTATACTACAACTATATTAATATTTTAAAGACATATATTATTGATATTATTAAATCAATTTTTTTTCTTGAGATTTTAATTTTAAGACTATGTCACATTAATATATTTTAATGAAATCTTTTTATAATACTTACTTCTTAAACTTAAAATCTTACGTTAGACTTGTTCTAATATAAATCTAATTTTACAAATATAAATAAGTAGAATTAAAACTATATCTATATTTTAAAATATATACACATATAATAAAATTGGTACAGATATATAAGATATAAATTAAAAGAAGAAAAGAGAATTAGTCTGGGGGAATGATAGCATTATATAAATTAAAATAAGAAAAGGGAATTAGATACATCAATGTATGGCCGTTGACTTATAAATGCTCAAACATAATAAGTCAATTCTTTTTCAATTGGGTCGTGTAAGATTAGAGAACAAATTTCAAATTTTAAAACTTTTTCAAAAAAATTTAATCCTTAAAAGAATGGATAAAAGTTGTATTTAAATACTTTAGTTAGATAAATAATTTAATTTCCATTTAATGT
The DNA here is from genome assembly GCA_016859785.1 of Macrotyloma uniflorum. Lineage (NCBI taxonomy): Eukaryota > Viridiplantae > Streptophyta > Magnoliopsida > Fabales > Fabaceae > Macrotyloma > Macrotyloma uniflorum. Next base: position 1,016,407 of record BDMB01000023.1, on the reverse strand, counting down.
TTATTACTAAAAATAAATATTTAATAATTTAAAAATAAAAAGGTTAAAAAAATAATTTTTTGAAAATTAGAGAAAAAAATGCAAAAAAAATGGAGAAAAAGAAGGAAAAGATAGAGAGAAAAGAGTGCAAGCCAGATATTATCACGAAGCGTCAAGAAAAAGAAAAATTTTATATTTTTTTATTTTAGATGTTACTCGAAATTTCTTTAATTTTGCTTGTAAAAAAATCTCCTATAAAAATTGAAAAATTCAGAAATATATTAAAGGGAAAGAGAGAGACAAAATCTTCACTCTTAATTTTTATTGAACTTTCAACAAATAATTATTTAATAAACAATTACTTCTCCAAAAAAAGTATCTAATAATTTTATTCATGAAACTAAATCTGGTTGATAAAAAACATAATAAAAATTCTTACTTAAAATATTTTTATTTCAAAAGTAAAATTTTGATATAGTTTAATATAGAAATTGTATGTACTTGTCCAATTTTCATTGTTTTTCAATCTACTGAGGTGGGAAACAGAAGAAGAAAAAGGGCATTATTTCAAAAACTCTATATTATGGAAACTATATTGTAAATTTACTAAAAGTGGAATTGTTCTCTGAAAAATGCTTATAGAAAATGAAATTTAACTAACCAGTTCCAATGCTAGAAAACTTTATAGTGTCTGCAGATTCAATTTTCCTAAGTTTGAATGTGTTGAACAGTTGGAGCTACATGTACTGAGAAAGTGAACGTCAAAATCTAAGTGCATAAATGCTTGGAACCTGAAAAGTTGACCAGATTCAGATGAGTTTAGTGGACTTGGAGTGTTATCCTGAGGCAAACAAAGTTGTCTAAGACGAACAAATGTTAGTCACTTAGAACAAATCCAACAACACTTCCATCTTCAGACACAACATAGTGCAAAATCCTCTTGCAGCATGCTAATTAAAGAGGATCTTACCAGACATTATCAACAAATGCGAATATCCTCGTTTCTGTATATAAGAATAAAACATATATGTTCGAAAAAAATGGAAATACTTGGAGCTAATACATTGAGAGCATAGATAAGAATTATGTTAAACGTGTAGAATCGGAATGAATAAATTGTGAGGTTCATATGAAAGGTGAGTGATGAAAGGTAACTTCGTAAGCAAGTGAAAACCAGAAAAAGCATGGTGCGTAACAGCTGAGAATATTCCTTTGCCACAAGACAGAGTTATATCCTTTCACAGTGCCATATATATGCTTTCTGTTTGCTTCAAAAGACCCATTTATTTATGCTACTTTAATTTTGAACACTATTCACGAGTTGTTATATAAGAAAAAATAAAAATTAACATATTTTTTTATATATTAAATTAAACTTCATCTGAATTAGTTTATTTTTATTTTAATAAAAATAAATTTTAAACCTTAATTTTTTTATGAGAATATTCTTAACAAATACTAATTTTTCATAACCTAAAACTAGTTTCTTCTGTAGAGTGGATAATTTCTTTATTATATGTCTTAATTTTTGTTTTTATAAACTACTTAATAACTTTTACAAGGTTAATTGCATACAGGTTAAAACATGTTTTTCTTACCATAATTATAAATAATAGTTTAATACCATTAAAATTTTTTATTGATTTTTATAAATAATTATTGTATGAAAAACATATTTTATACTTGTATAAAATATCAAAATTAATATTTATGTTAGATACCTACAAATTTTTATAACGACACTTTAAATAAGGAAATGGAAGAATTACTGCAAAAAAAATTAATAAATACATTAAAAAAATAAAATTAGGTGGTGTGAAAAGTACAAAAAGGTAAAAATAAAAATAAAAATTAACAACCTTCACAAATAAAAATCTTATTGTAACTCTAATTAAATCTGGTCTGACTGCTTGAACAAAATTTAAATCCATATCCTAATCCTTTTATTCAGTTGAATATGTAATTGATCTGGTCATGACTTCATTGACCCTTATTTCAAATGGTCACAATTATGAGTAGTAATCCAATTTAAAGTTGACTAAACAATTATACCCATATTAGTGGCACACTACCAATGCACCACACACTATGTTTCTTTCAAATTTGAAATTTGTATTACATTTCAAACAATAAAAAATGGATTCAATTTAACATGTGGAGAGTCTTAATCCTAAGCACCATGCTTTGCTAAAGGAGCACATATCATGTCTCCAAGAACTCATTTGAATATTTGTACAACAAATCAAATATATACACATATATAATACAAAAAAATCATAAATTTAATATATATTGATTCGTGCAGTTTAATCAATGATTTACAGGATCAATAATGTTACCTTGTTGGTAGGGAAGCTTGACCATAAAACCACCATAAGAGGGATCACCTTATAAAAATCTTGGCATAACCTCTCGAAAAGACCCTTTGCCCAAAGGTCAACTTTTAACAATACACTTCACAATTATTTTATTTTTTTTACTTTCTTATCACTCCTAATTTGATGGATCTCAAGATAATTTTCTATAATAATTAAAATTATACATTAAAAATGCATCAAAGAATATTACTAACATTTGTCTTGCCCAAAAAGTAAATGCTTATCTAGGTACACCAAGGGTTTGCACCTATGTCATAAAACACCCCACCTTAATGTTAACCGTCAAAACCTTCTGCACTGTTAGCTATTGCCTAAAATTGTCACCTAATATAAAATTAATAAAGCACAACCCGTTTTTTATAATAATAGGGTAACTATATATACCTTTGGCAAATGTCCTATTCATATCCATAGCATAGGGGTTACAACCTTGTTTTCAAATTCTAAAGCACCCGACTAAAATGAGGGGATGCATGGCAAGCTCAAGTTATTACGACTTAAGTGTTTCAATCCTCACCATGATTGATCCATAATCTCAGGCAGGCAAAGACAGGAACTGGAAAAAAAAAAAGCTGGAATCAAATTAACTCACACTCTTTACAAAATGTTTTTCTTATCAAGAGAGATTACAACCTCACTCCAATCTAAAAAGACACAACAATTTCCTCAAATACATTACATTTGTTAGTGACCACTCATTTGTGGCACGCTTCTTTTACCGTTTCCCTCTTAAGGACCACTTGATGGCCTGAATACAGTATAACCATTGACACCGCATGTCATATTTGAGTAATCTGGATAATATGCATAATTATCGTTCTCTGTGTTTCTCATGCCTAGATACAACACATCGGAACCAGCCACCTGCCATTGGTTTGGTATCAACCCATCTACCTGACCATTGGCGCAAGGCACACTACTCATGGGTGGAATATAATCCCTCGGTGAATCATAATGCCCAGCAGACAAGCTATACCCTCCTTGGAATCTATGATCATGATGGTAACTTCGTGATCGCTCAAACCTGCAAGAACTGGTTGAAGATCCCAGATCCTCATTTGCACCCAAGTCCCCAGGAAAAGTGAACTGTCGATTGAGCAACTGTGGTCCATTATTCAGAGACTGGAATCCTGAACTTGATTTAGCAGTCTTTCCAATACCATGCTCATCATCAAGCAGGTCATTTATGATATCAAGGTGTGGGAACTCATCCACCATTAACCCTTGGTTCTGAAGCCCAGATGCACAGGCTGGGAACTCAGTTGACATGTTGCCCGTTGATCTACTGTGCACTGGCCTGTACAAGTCATTATTTTGAGCGTCATCAAGCCTGGAGGGTTGATCATAGAGCATGCTTCTGCTCGATTCCCTTTGAGAACTGTCAATCCACTGGGGAGCATTCTGTAAAACATCCCGTGTAGTTATGCTAAAATGAACACCAGATTGACCAGCACTTTTGTCCAATCTGTCAGAGCTCTTGGATAAAAATACAGATGACGTCAAGGAAGATGGTTGAGAAAAGCCAGGCGATGGGTTTACTCCTGAACTTGAGGAGCTCGAATGGGTAAGACTAGCAGCAGTTAAAGCCACAGGGCTCCCCATGATCACATTTCTGTATGATTGAGGAACATGCCTATGGGTAGCAGGTAAGGGGTCAGGGCCCAAACGGCCAGTTGCACTCACTGAGCGTGCAAGTAGGGGAGCCGTTTGAACCATGGAGACAACAGGGGCAGTTGGCCTGGGACCAGGAACTAAAGGAGCACTTGATGGTCTTGACATCATAGGCACCTGTGCCACAGATCTTTCTGTTAATCTTGCAGTAGAAGTCTTTTGGATCTCGGTTTTGGACACAGCTGGAACTAGTGATGCAGAAGTAAAAGATGAAGATGGATCTTTATCAGTCTGTTGGGAGTCACTTAAAGATGTTTTCCTGACATGTACAGGAGATACAGTAGTGCTAGTCTTGTGTTCTAACTTCATTTGAACAGAGGAGGATAAGTTTCTGGGAGGACTAACAGGAGAGGATGGCACAGTTGATATCTTCTCTTTCTGTAGACTTTCATTGTCAACAGGTCTCTCTGCCTCAACAAGGTCTCTGATGCCCAGTTTCTTCAGTGAAAGAACCTCCTCTTCCTATCAATAAGAAGAAAAAGCACCACGTCAAGCTCCAATTGAACCAGAGATAGAGGCTTAAAGGTGAAATGGAGTATGAAATAATTTATTGGTATGTAAAAAAGATATTGAATGAAGAAACGAGCTTAAAAACAAAGGCAAAATGAAAACTGTGAAAGCAAACGTTAAATCAAAATAAATCTCATTGCCACTCCAAATCTCATCTCCCACCACCTTCAATAGAAATAAGGTCCAAATTTTACCAATAAAAAAAAAAAACAGAGAATTCCAAGATCAAAAAACAGAAAAAAAAAAAAAAGGATGTGGACAATTTCTTTCCAGCTAAATTATGGAGATAGTGTGTAAGAAATGAAAGGAAAAGAGAGAAGTAAGATTATGGAAACCTTTTAATTTTCACATCTATCCCTCATGGAAGGACAGAAGACTGGAAGAATTAAAAATAAAGTCATCCTTCCATACCAGGTCTGGAAACAAGATGAAATGGAAACACATCTTTTTTGTCATGATTCTGTAAACAAGATAGGAATATAGAAACATCACCAATTTCTATTTGCAGATAGAAAATAAATAAGGGAAGGCAAGGTGTTCAATCATCCCTCCATTTTTAAGTCCCTTATTTATTACGTAATTTGAAATTATTCTCAACAAGCAAACTATTCTTGCTCCTCTTAAATGGTGAAAAAAAATGTAAAAAATATTCAAGAATCTTAGATGATAAGGCACAACACTAAAATTTGGGGGGGAAAGTAGACAAGATTTAGAGAAGAACTTATGATAATTGGATAAGTATTTCCAAGAAAGGTGGAAATGACAACCTTTCCGGCAACATGCTGCTCAGCCCACTTTAACCGATCCTGTAAGGAGAGGACAACAGCCTCAGACTCAGATTTGCTCATCTTACCACTTCCAGACTCATCGTTAGTATCCCCAGCATCTGCTGCAGAACCAGATGGCTGACTATCTATTTCATTCGTCCAACTACCCACATCAGATAATGCTTTGGCTCGGTTCTTACCTCTACAGATAAAAAGTGTCATATCATATCACATCAACACATGAGCATTGATATCCATTCACACAGGAAAAAAAATATTCGCACCTGCTAGGCAACTTTTGGACTTTATAATTTGAAAAAGAGTTTCCCTTGTGGGGGTCATTCATGACTACTGACGGCAAAGAATCAGTAGAACATGTTGAAGAGCTATCATCTATCACTAAACTGCTCCTTTTATCGGACATTCCATTATGTATGGTTGAAGCACCACCTATGCCATTGTTTCTAGCCTCAGTTGGAGGATGAACTTCTGATGCATCAGTATCCCAATTAACAGGACTAGCATCTCTGTCTTCTGAATCAGGCTGAAGCGTTTCAGCAACTCCATCTACAGAGTCAGACACGTCAGAAACATCTTCCATGGTATCAGGCTTTTCAGACACGGTTAGAGCTTCCTCCATGTTAGAATCATTTTTCTTATCAACAGCATTGTCTTGGTTCTTGTCAGGTAAAGAGACAGTAGACCTCTCCTCCCTCCATTTATCCTTTCCTTTGCGATTGTTTCGTTTTTGTTTGGCCTGTGTCAAAAAGAGAGGAGTATCTGTCAACAAGTATAAAGAAAATCAACCAACAACACTCCTTACCTAATCCATATGACATCATCTAATCCCAAAAATAGCAAGCAGATGTCAAGACAAAAATCCTGAGAGCATTACAGGTTAAAAATTGCTAGCAAAATTACATCGAACTAAGGAAAATTTAGCTCAAAGGGTGGTTACACATTAACAATATTCAAAAGGATGCTGAATGGGTTAGCCAGATACTGACTAAATTAACCAGTAAGTTTGTTAGTTGTTCATAAACTTGAATATTTTAATCAGTAAGTGGAAGCTGATCCTCACATCACAAACTAGTTTTGTAGGGTTGAATTAGGCTCATCTAGATTCTAAGATGATATTGAACATATACTAAATCCATTAAAAGGGTCATTCACCATATTATCAACGTATGAAGCACAATAATGAATGTATTGGAAAAAAACTCAAGCCCAACATTGGTTAGAAATAATGTCAAAATACAATATATGAGGTAATATTTATCTTATAAACTGGTTTTATTGGGTTGTAGGTTAGACCTAAACCTACACTCTAAGATAATTTCCTAACTACTTTCCTTTTGTTCTGCTTGTATTTTTTGGTACATTATTGATTCGCTTTTATTACTTGTGTTGCATCAGATATCCACCTAGAGCAATTTATAGAAGGCTAGGTTTGTAAAGAAGCAAGAGGTCTTCAACCTGCATCTCACATAAAGATAGGCAAATTATGTGAGACATATGTGCGTAGATGAACATACTACGCCTTCAAATTCAAAAATAGCATATAATCAAATCATTTCCAGTAAATTTAAGTGGATTCAAACATGCTATTTATTAGAAAGAAAGAATCCAATTAGTGAATTCTACATTATTTCAGCCTGCATACAAAATCACATGCAACAGTAGAAATGACGTATCAGGAGTTAGATGACTTACCATGATAAAAAAAGTAAATTGGTGGCATTTACCAACTATACCTACTTTCAATGTGTTCACTATCTCATAACAGTTGTCATTTATAGTGCATTTTCTGTAGTTTAATTATCTTCTGTAGTGAAATTCATACGAGTGATTTAGTCTTGCCTCTTTGTTGACTTCTAAACCACAATAGTACAGATAATCAAATAAGAACCTAATTTGCTAACAAGAGAGATAGACAATGCATTGCATATGTGAAATCAACATTTTCAGATATCTAAAACTCCCTTGAAAATGCAGTTTCAATGAGTTCCAGACCTGTTTTTTCTTTGACTTCTTTTCCCTCTCACTCCCACGTTTTGCTTTTTGATCACTTTCAGCTTGCCATGCAGCCTCTTCTTCACGGATGAGTTCTTCTTGTCTTTTGAGAGCAACAGCTTCCTGGTAGGCAACTTCAATTTTATTACTGCACGCATGAAACTAAATAATTAGGATATTTAAATTGATGCAGGCCTAATACCCTACATATAAAACAAAATTTATGCCTCTCCTTAACTTCTAGGTAGGTTAAATATATGGGCCCTACCATTAGGAACTTTTCAATCTTTCCATACTTTCAGTAATTTCCTATGCTCCATGGGCAATACCACAAAGTAGAGGAACTCCAAGCTCATTCATACAAGGGGATCAGAACTTCTGAATAAGCTAATATTTCAAAACAGGCAGTTGAACTTGAAGCAACTCAAAACTAAGTCTGTATTGTGCAGCATAATCAGCTGCATCCTATTTTGTACACAATTGTAGAACTTTGGCCAAAAAATGTGGAAGTACATAAGCACTCAGTTGATGCAACACTTCAACACTGAGCAAACGTCTACGAAATGAAAATTGCTAATTACTTTTTGGGTAGAATCTGGTAAGCAATCAAAACATAATGGAACAAAAAGGTTATCTTCTATTCTCATTGGCTCCACTAAAAACCTTATAACCAAGATGTCCTGTTGTTCTATTTTGTTTTATTTTTAAAATACGTAAAACATAGGATTAAACTCAATGTCCTATTGTGTCTCATTCTTGCTTGTTCACCAAACACATTCTTATTCATAGATTAGAGCCCAATGACCAGTTGGGTCCAACTCTAACGCATTTACCAAACATTCTTATTAAAAAAGTATGCCAAAATACATTAAACATCATGCTTGTGTTGTTGCTTTCTTTCCCACTCAATCATGTTAATAACAGTAGATATAAATGAACTGCATCTCAATTCAGCAGGCTAACTGTATCAATATCATGCATGCCTCCTAAAACTTGATTAAGGAGGAAATACAAACAAAAGTAAAGAGTATATACACAAGCAATTAAGCTGAGAAACTTGAACGCTACGAATTTGTTGCAAAATTATGTATGCTACCTGAATATATGGGCAAGGACAAATATTTCCAAAGTCCTACGACCCAATTCTGTTAAGCGCCTTTCATCACGCTCTATAGAATCCTTGTTGAAATCCTCTCCAGAATTTCCATCCTACAAAAATAAGTGAAAAAGGTTTCAAATAAATCCAAAACTGAAGATCTAAAAGCACCATATCCATATATTTCACTGCACTTATAATCCCCCGAGTTATTGGCAATATCATACAAGAAGTGTAATATATGTCCACAAGTTTAACTAGGCCAAACTTGTTTGTTATTAAAAATATATATCTTAAACATTAAAGCATATACTTCATAATATCATCACATTTCATAGAGATCAGTGCTCAACCATATCAACAGTTATCAGGTCAGTTGTCAACATAAAATTCCATGGTTATTATCACAAAAATAATTCTATATCTTACCTTTGTACGGTTTTGAGGACACTTCTCATCTTTAGGAGGCAGTGGTTCTATTGCAGCCCTTTCAAGTAGCAGTAAAACATCATCCACCAGTACAAACATATCTTTCTCAACATGAACAATTGGTGCTGGTACTTCTTCAGCATCCAACAATTTCACCTTAGCTTTCTGGTTCTTAGTCTGGCCTTCAAGAGCCTTCAATCCACTATGCAAGGAATCCATTACCAAAGTAGAAGTAACTTCTTTCTCAATAAAGAAGTGCTTTACAACTACTTTCAAAATTACATCTGTCTTCTCCCTAGACATGCGGCGCTTAGAAGTTTGGTCAATTTCCCGCCAGAAAGTAAAGAAGCTGCATGCATATTAACATTTGATGAGCTAATAAAATAAGACACCAGAACTTTAAGGTCTGACAGAAGTAGAAATTAATGATAATACATTATATCAAATAGGAAAACAGTATACGTTCCAATAAAAAGAAAATACCAAATCATATTTAATTTCAAATCGGATGTAACATACATTTCAAGATACACAAGAAATAGGCAGACTACCTGAAGTCAACTAATCAAAACCATGGTCACCTATTAGATTTGACCAAGATATCCATTCCTCTTCTGTATCTTTTTCGCAATATGGCTAACATTTTTTCTCCTTTCCAGATAAAAGGGTTATTAATTCAAATTTTTTAGTTCAAGTATTAACGTAATGCTATTGATCTGGAGGTGTGAAAAAGAAGTAATTTGATGATCCAGACATTCATTAGGTGAAATTTTGGAGCAAGATAAAACTTTCAACATATGACATAATAGGTTGCATATGTCTGTGTCTGAAGAGGGAGATTTTTAAAGGAGAGCACATATACCTTGACCACCTAGCTTTATCCTCTATCAACTTCCCAAGTTTGCTTCTTCTCTCCTCCACAAATCGCCGACAAATTTGTTCTACATTTGTCAAATATACCCTAACAAGTTCTCTCCTATACTGACAATCAAGGCATCGGAAAGGTCTCTCTGATTTCTCCCTATGCATCAGAAACAAACAAAAGGAATGTATGGTCACACTTCAAGATATAAAATTCCAAGGAAGATGCAAATAAATTAACAAGTTACGACCTTTGACAGCAACACAAATCCAATAAATGGAAAAAATAGGGACAAAATTTGATGTATTTAAAAAATAGAAGAGAAGATGATAGTCCAACTTGGCAACCAACCAACTAACAAAACAGTCACTGAATTTTGTACATCTGTTCAACGCTTCCCTCCAGGTGCGCAGAACAATGCAGGGTAGGTTATTGTCATAGGAAGTCCAATGAAAAAATTATTTCCCCTTGTGTCCATTTGGATAAGCTTTTTCCCCAAGAGTTTTCTCACAATTGGAAATAAGCAATCTAGGAAGAAACTTCTGACATTTTTCTGAAAGTGGGGGATTTATATTTTCAAAAAAGAACAAATCTTTCAACAAAAAGAACTTCTACTTTGTTAAAAGAAAAACCATCCAAATGCATCTACAGGGTGAATAATTATCCTTACAAATACGTTAAGCACCATTGCATGTTTTATTTATGGCATTTACAAATTTGGAGTGATAATTGATTTATATTCACTCCAGTACATTTATATTTATAACAACAATCAGGTATGGAAATACTATCACCAGCAGTGCCATTTGGGTAATGAACGATAGGAGAGGGTGTGAATTGTGATGATACACTGATCACTACACCCTTTCTTCTAAATGCACCCCCCTTTTTGTGATCAAATTTTATTCAAATAATACCCGGTACATGTTTTTTATTTCATCTTTCTGGAAATTAAATTCCAGAACAATCTGGAACTATGTAAAAAACTTTACTCCCAGATTTAATTTCAGTAAGTCTTTTTTCATAATTCCAGAATTTAAATTCAGAAATGTCCACTTTTTACATTCCAGAATACACTTTGAAGAACCAGAATGAATTTCCGGAAAACATTTTGTATTGAATCAAAATTCCATGATCTTGAGACAATAAAATAAAATAACAAAGAAAAGAAAAAATAAATAGACAGGACTCATTGAGCCCTAAATTTAATGAAATTCCATAGCAGCACAGATGGTGAGAAAGGGGAAGTTCCCAAAGTCTTACCAACGTGTTACTTTTAACTCCAGACAAGCTGCATTTGACATCATTTAAAAGGTTTGCTTTTATCATGATCAAGGGCCACATATTATTCATTAATCTTAATATAAATTCTGTTTAGACTTTAGAGGAGAGAGAATGCTTGAGAAAGCATCAAGTATAGAAATTCAGTCAATATAGAATGAGACCTCATACTATAGGTTCATGAGGATTGCCACACAAACTTTAGGTTAAAAAAATTGTAAAATATATAAGAATAACAATGAACAGTCCTTGAGAATATAAGATAAGATCTTGTTCCAAAAAACAACAGAAAATACAAATTGACACAAATGGAATCAAAGACAATAAATGCTACAGTAGAAGCATGAACTTGTTTAGGCCCAACTTCACTAAAAGGCTTGGCATCACAAAAATATTATTTCCTGCTGGCTTTCAATTTACCATGAAACTATGGAGAAGGACCAATCACTAAACCTAACACAATTACAAGACGTTCATATGTTCTGTTGTTCTTTCTAGATAAGGAAACCAAATGAAGTTGAAAATTATATCATATACCCAGTAACCTATTAAGACAGCTTTCCGCAAGATGGACTGCAAGTATTTGAAATATCCTAAATAACAAAAAATTAAGTATAGAATACCTTATGACTTGAACTTGAGCTTTTATTATCAGATTGTCTGAAGAGTCAACGAATCCATCATAAACCTTAGACAGTTCCATAAACTTCTTCCATCCCCAGTCATGCTCCTTCTTCCAAAATCGATGCAACGTATCTGGAAAACTCAAGGTCATATATCTCAACAACATTGATAGAAAAAGTGCAATCTCCAGTAATTAACCCAACTATTAGGAAACAGACCAGAATATTTCGATTTCTTTGGGTCTTTATTGACCACAGCTATTGTAAATTGAGCAAAATGACTCCATCCTGTATTGCCCCACAAAGAAAAAGTAAGCAATCAAATACTATGGAACTATTTGTAGAAAATAAAACTAGTAATCATTAATGCAAACTGAAAAAGATCATGAATTGAACCTGGAAGAAGTTTGTCATGATTAGCCACACACAGAAAGAGTGAGAGATGATTGCAAACATCACAACCTTGTGGATAGATTAAAATATACCTGTCACAGACAAAACAATTATTAAGTCGAAAGATCAACACTACTATTCATCATGTCATATGAAGTTATAAACTCTCTCAGCAATAAGATGTATTTATTAGACTGCACATACCAACACTAAATTAAAGGCACGATTTCCATGAAAACTATATAGTCCTTACATAAGGCACACCTGTTGCAAGTGGAATAAAGAAGGAATCTGTCTCTTGTATGACAAATTAGTATATGAAAGGGTCACAAATTCGCTATACATTAATGGTATCTTTTTTACTAGGCTGATTTAATTCCTCCAAAATTCCCCCACACTTCTCTCTCACTAAATAAATTTATTCATTTATATATATATATATATATATATATGTGTGTGTGTGTGTGTGTGTGTGTGTATGAATAGAGAGAGAATTGGATGTGTTAGAGATAAACTACACTAGGTAAGATACATCAGTGTTTCTTCAAAATTCAACATAAAACAAGTCATGATTGACTCAAGATGATAAATGCATAACAAGTTCCTGCATGCATATCTTTAGAGGAGTAAATCAAAATAAAGCAAAACAACAACGATAGTTAAGTTCCACATCTTCAGCATAACCCGGTACTAAAAAGGCTACTTGCTATGTGAAGGTATGGGGAAGGGTCATTGTATGCAGCCTTACCCTTGCATATGCAAAGAGGCTGTTTCTGAATTTGAACCTTTGACCAACTGGTCAACAAGGCACAACTTTACCGCTGCACTAGGGCTTGCCCTCATGATAGTTAAGTTCTAAATCACAACAAAAGCTATGTAAGTCCAATGATATGTAACACCTCGTACCATTTGTAGCTGCCAACCTCAAATGGATTACTGCGAAGTTCCCTTTTGGTAATTTGAGAAAACTTTTCTATCTTCCATGTATATCTTCCAAATAACTCCGAAGGTCTTGGTCCTATAAAGAGAAAAACAAATATGACTTTAAACATTTCTTTAGGCAAATAGTAAGTTTTTAACAATTAAGATAAGTAAAGGACATATACATTAAAATGACATCTGTGTAATCTAAGATTTAAATAATTATCTTTCTTAATTACTTATTCTTACATATCAATAAACACACTAAACCACTGACATCAATCAAAAAAATTTAACATAATATAAACCTAATCTGAGCATTCTTAATTTCTAATCTCTTTATTTTATCATTTTTGTTACAAGGGAAAAGAAACCAAAATGAAACAGAAAACAGACAGTAATAACATCCCTAAGCTCATACAGAAAAACAGACACAAGCATGCAATATAATAATGTAAATTTAAAAATAAAAAACATATAAAGTTAAAATGGGAAGAAGAAATTGTCACCATCATCTTCATCATCAGTGTCCCAGTAAGGGGGAGAAGTAGATGTGATTCCATTCTCCACCTGCTCAGAAGACCGCCATTCTGCCAATGCTTCCCCAGATTGACAACGCTGCCCATTTGAAATTCCCTCCGCAGACTTTCCCACTCCAGACTCCTCACTCACAATCCCAGTCATTCCCTGATTAAGAAATATTCACTAATGCTCTTCTTAGAATGCCAACTGAGCAAGAATCACACAAACAAAGACAAAATCAGCCCTTAAACCCCACATTGCATTACAAGACAGTAAATCATTCCCAAAGATAAGTAAGAGCATACATTTGCAACTACATCTAAAAAGTCCTACAAAATATAACCATAATCATAATAATCAAGGCACTTTGTCAAGGAAGACTAAAGGTCAAAGAACAAATTCAAAATCACAATAACTGATAATCCCAATTGAGAACCCAAGGAAACAAACCCACCCCCTTCCTCTAAACCGATATCGATTAACCTAATGAAACACTACCTTCTCCAATGTAAATTCCTCCCAAAAATTATTGAGAACAGAACACAAACCCAAGCCAAAAACCCCAATCAGCAATAAAAAAAACTTAAAACAAAGATTTAAAACAAAACAAACTAATTGAAACAAGCTCGAACTAAGAAAATAAGCTCAACAAGGTAGCAAAACCAGCTCGATGAGGTCCAATTGCTTGACCCCAAAAATAGAATATTCCCTGAAACAATCAACACCGAAAAACACGAAGATCCTGGACAGTAATTCCCAGAAGTCACCCAAAAAAATAACTCATTCATCAAAATCCAAGAAATGGCACAATAAATAATAAAAAGGAAGCTCAGTTAAAGATTGAAGTGAGGGAAAAGGAAAAAGTCATGGCATGGATGGATGAGGAGCTGACGAACCTGGAATCAAAGAGCAGAAGTTTGTCAAAAAGGCACAATTCTAGCGCTGAGATTTTAGAGAGAGAAAGACGAAGTGAGAGAAAGACGAAGTGAGAGAAAGAAAGACAGGGTTGAGCAGCAACAGAAGCAAAGGGGTAACAAAAAAAGAATAATGTCTTTTTTTTATTTTATTTTATTTTGTTTTAATTTACATGCCTTTCTGCTTTTCTTTTTATTCTGTTGAAACTTGAAATCGAACAGATTCCTTGCACAGTAACCCTAACAGCCATCATTTTTATTCTAATATAATATAACTCCATCCACTTATAATGTTGTGTTTTCTACAAATAAATATGTTCTTTTTTTTTCACTAGTTCTGATTAAATATAAGTGTTTAAGGTTGAACTATTCTTAATTTTTTTAATTTGATTTTAGATAAAAATAATTTTTAATCAATTTTTTTATCTTTTAGTTGATTCAGATTAATCTAAAATGAAACTTTAAAATATTAATGGATGATATTCATAAATAAATGCTGAAATTTTAGAAAAATTATTATTTAATATGTCAAAGTCAACTTTTAATAATAAAGATAGATACTAATAAAATTTAGTGTTTTGAAAAAACTTATTCCAAATAAATTAATAAATTTGTACTATCTACTCAGTAAGGATAGAAACGACTTTTAAACTTATGAATAGCGATAAATGAAATATTTAAAATATAATATGAATATTATAAAGTAATTTTTAACTTTTGATGTTTTTAAGTTTTCATTGAGTCGTTGAATTTAAAAATTATTTAATGTATATTTAAAATTTAAATTTTATATTTTATATTTTATTGGGTGATTTTGATGGATGGAGTAATCCCAACTATTTTATCAACTTTTAATATATTTAAATTTTATAATTAATAGTAAATTTGTAAAATATTTCAAAGATTTTTTAATCGTACAGTTGAAGTCCTTACTTACAACGGTTTTTAAAAAAAATCATTCATATTAATTTGAATTAGTTCAAATTTAATGTAATTCTTAAATATTAAGAGTTTACTATAATAATTGTAAGGAGGAAATTGTGTAAAAATTATATTTTGTTAAAAAAAATTATTTACTTCATTTTATTTAAATTTGAATCAGAACTTAAAAGTGTATTTTCTGAATTTTAATAATAGATAATTAATTTTATGTAAAAAAAAAAAAGTAGATATAGAAATAAATTTGGGATATTATTTATTAATGCCGTAAAGTGGTATTGTTTGACTCTATGAGTTATTTTCTCCTTCCCTAAAAATTAATTGTGAAAGTAAATTAAAGGAGTGGGTGAAATTATTAATTATAGTAAACAGAAGGAATGTAAGAAATTAATAAACACGTATTTAATAAATAGATTTTTTTTCAAGACATTTAAGTCAATTATATGTATACCCCACACAAAAGTTATAGTTATCTTTTCTATGTATTTAAAAATATTTTATCATATTTGTGCTAACAAAAGAAAAGAAATGAATATATTTTTATTTATTATGTAAATTGTATTAAAACTGTGTATAAAAAGAGTCATTTATTAAACATGATAATAAAAAAATAAATTAAAAAAATGTGTTACTATTGTAGAAAATAGTTGGAGAGTTCTTAAATGCTTAAAAAAATATATTACTAAGGCACCTCTTCTTTATATGTTAGCCCAACTCTAATTCATTGGCTTTATATTATGGGCTCAGGATGTTGGACTTAGATGGAATGTCATTTTTGTGAAGCATAATGCTATTCTCACCTCCTTTTTGTTATTCTCTGCCCAACCATAACCATTTATTTCCAAAAATATCTATGATGAAAACATTTTTTATTGAAAAAAAAAATCAAATTATATTAATCACATACTTCTTAACACAATTAAAATACGTTTTTTCAATAAAAAGATACAAAACTAACATATTTTTATGTGTATTTTGTTAATAAAAGAAAGATAATAGAATCACCATTTTGTGCATCTTAACACAGAAGACCAAAAGTGAATTTTCATGTTTTTGAAAACCTGTTGGGTGTGAAGAGAAAAAAATGAGGTGGGAATACTAAGTCCCTTCTGTAATTGCATTGGACTGGACTCACTGAATATTCATGATAAGACTAAAAACACAATCGAAATCTTTACCTTTCATTTCTTAAGTAATTTATTTTCACATTCACACAATTTATAAAAATAAAAAAAAATACTTACCTTAATTATTCTCGTTACATCATGATTTAATTAACCTTCGTTAATATTCAATTTGATGTAATGATATACAGATATTTAAATATTAATTGTGTATTAATAATTATATATAAAATATATAATACTTACAAATTTATTGATTTTATACATCTTTTATACTTAGTTGTGTCTGTAATGCACTCATTTGAGACCTCAAACAAATTTACGCATCGAATACTAAACTGATTCGTATTGAATTTGAATTCAAAATAATCTTTGAGGTGATCTATTATTGTATTTAGAATTTTCATGTTCAATAAGATTTAAACCTATGAATGTAGATACATTAAAAGAAATCCTATATTAGTTTACTAAAGAGGACATTTCTAATTATTAACCCACCAACATAAATTTTATTACCTCTTCCCCATTCATTAAATTTTTGGTTTCTATAAATCATATCATCATTCCACGATATAAACTAAGGAACACTTATTTATATGTCCTAGAATCCTAGAATCGAATGAGATCTATTCAGCACTATGTTTCTGAAATTGTTGATATTTTGTGATAAATAAATGAGTTAGGTTAGGCCCAACATACACCATGAATTATCGACTCAGCAGTTAAATCGACTTGTTGGTTAGGTCCATACTAGGCTAAATTTGATGCAGTCCTTATCATTATAACCTTCAACTATTGTTTATTACTACCCACAAAACCCATTCAAACTATTGGCCCATTTAAAAAAGAAGAAGAAGAAAAATAAAGTTTGTATACCCATAAACTCAAGCAGGTTTTACTTTGGGACCAAACAAGTGGTGAAGAATAAATGCTACTATCTATATCAGAAAATTATCTTTACACCTGTTACCATAAAGAATGGGTTAAAATGATAACCATAACTTGATCAATTATCTAAAATTTGAGTCTAAAAGAAATAATTGAGTTGAATATTAAAGCAAAAACTTGATTCGTGATGAATGGTTTGGAAGAAAGAGAGTAGCAGAAGAAAAAATTGTTTGATGGTGTGAGATAGAAGCTATGGGTTGCAATGCAGGAAGTTTGATTTGGAACACATGGTGTGCTGCATGAGCATGTGGAGATATGGATGGAAGCACGTGGATTGTGACTACAATGGCAACACACCTCCCTTCCCCACTCTCATCAATGTGTACATTTTGCCAGTTATGCATCTACATACTTCATACACTTCCTTATGGTGTTTATGAACTAGCTACTCCATAATTCAGATTCTCAATTTACTCTTCACACAATGCATACATATATATGACACACAAATCAAACCTTAAAATAGGGTTTATAGATCATCTATCTAACAATGGAAGTTGCCAATAGAGAAAATGATGAAGTTACTAGGTAATAAAGAGTGAGAGTAATTTTCATTTGATATTGAGGTAATTTGACATGACATCTTACCCATGATGGGGCATGAAGTTAAAATTTAGTTTTCTGAAAGAAAGAAAGAAATAGAGTTGATTTTTGGTTTTGTGGAGGAAAAAGGAAAAACGAAAAGAAAAGAAGTAGTTGTGTGATGAGTGGGGATGGTTGAAAGAGTTGGTGTTAGAAAAAGAATGAGTTGTGTTTAGAGAAAAAGTCAAAGATTAGAATATTGGGTTGTGGAAAGAAGGAATAGAATGAATTTGAAAGAGTGAGTTGAAAGGGTTCAAAGGATGGAATTGAAATGAGAAAATACAATGTATTGCGTAAATGAAATGTAGAAAAGCTAAAAGGAAAAGGGCCCTCCATCCTTGACCTATTTATATATCGATAAAGTAAATTCCCAGACACACATGGAGGAGCCTTCTGTCACCATGACCTCCTGCTTCCCCCTTCCCACCACCTTAACTTCAAAATAAAAATCTTTCTTCCTTACAATTTTATTCCTTTCGCTTAAATATATAATCTAGACTTAGATATAAAATTAAATTAAAAGTATATAAAATAAATATAAATTTTATTTTATAAATTAATTTTAAAAAAATAAATTAATTTTAAAATTTATTTATTTTTATAATATAAAAATTTATTATAATTAAATTATTAATTCTATTGAATTATTTAGTGTTAAATTATTGTTGATATATAGATCTATATTTGAATAAATATATTAAAAATCTTATTTTATTTTAAAATAAAATTAAATTAAAAATATATAAATAAATATAACTATTATTTTATAAATTAGTTTTATAATAATAAATTAGATTTATTTAAAATCTATATAATAATATTTATTTTTAATTTTATCATTTCAGAAAAATTAAAATATATATTTCAAAATTATTCTTGTATTCCAAAACATGTCTCTTTAATATATAATAAAATATTTCATATATATCATTTATTAAAATATAACTATGAAGAAAAATGTTGTTAATATTAAAATAAGTTTTATAATTTTTTAATATTAAAATTTTAAATAATTGTTTAAAAAAAAAATGCATTAATGTCATACCTCACACGAAATGCAGAAAAAAAAATAAAACTAAATTTTACGGCTGATCAAAACTCATGTTTATATATATATTAAAAAATTGTTTTATAAAATAATATTAAAAAAATATTTTATATATAAAAAAAATCTCATATAAACCTAAGCACATATAAATTCATTCTTAATTATAATCTCAATAAATACATTATTTTCAAATATATCTGATATCATATTTTATATATATATATATATATATATATATATATATATATAAAAATATAATTTATATAAATAATATAATTTATATAAATAAATTAATTTAAATTTTTATTTAATAATAATATATAATATAGGTCTATAATACTTTAAATTTTAAATTAATTATAATATCTTAACTAAACCTTCGATCTTAAATCATATTAGAAAATTAAATAATAAGAATTGTTTAAAGATTAAAAATTAATTAATTTATCAAAAATATAATTTACATAAATAAAAAAAAATATCATTATATAATAAATTAATAATCAAAATCTAAGCATGTAAAGAAAATCTATTATGGATGTTCGAAAATTTTATTATATAATTTTTGAGGATTTGAATCATCTCTTTATTTATAATTCTTAAAAGTACTAGATTGATAAATTTTCTACTCCCCTCTTATCTCATAATAACTGCATATAATACACTAAGATATAAATTACAAGTCTAAAAACAATTATCCATATTATTCACATGCTGTATTTCCTAAAATTAAAAAAATATAATATATATATATATTAAAAAAATTAACATATTAATAACTAACATTTATCGATATTAAAGAAATATTAAAATAGTAAATATGTAGATAAATTAGAGCATAAAATTTATTTATTTATTTAAATGCAGTATTCTTTTTGAAAATTCACAATAATTTATCTTCTTTGATTAATATCTTTGAAACTTCTATTGAATACAAAAAAATTAATCTAGAATTTTTAATTGTGTGTCTGAAAGGACATAAATATACAGTATGAGATTAAAACGAGTGTAATCTATATTGTTAATAAGCCAATGAATCAATTTACATATATTAAAAAAAAAAAGTAAGTATTTTAAGGATGTTTTTAATAAATTAAAAATATTATAAAAACTAGTAATTAAGATATTTTAAAGTGACTCGAGTTTCTTATAAATGATCACGTGGAAGAATATGTTTGCTTAAAAAAACAAAGGACATACGAGACAACAACATAACAACACCTACTTTCTTCATTCTCATTTGGCATCACCATTTTAGTCCTTAGAAATAGTTTGGTCAAAGATATATACATTTTAGGGCTGAGAGATTTAAAAAAATGCAACCCATATCATAGATTTTTTGAGACCATGCTTAATTTGTCAAACCATGAACCGCGAAATTTGACTCCTTCAACACATCTACATGTTGCCATGCCACCTAACTCTAACTTCAAAACTAATACACACTCCTTCTTATAAAGGACTATAATCACTGCACCTCATTCTTCAAAATAAGTTGCTTAGAAACAGAGATCGATACTTTAAGTGCTCACAAAACATTCATCATTTTTTCCCAGTACTATGTAATTTAAACTTCAAAAGCATAGAACATGTTTATATATAAATGAACACAAATATATGTAAATGACTGTTATAATTATAACCTCACTTTCTAAAAAGTATATGATAATTATCACTGAACATAGCATAAACCAGCTAAAGTTGTGTTCTTGGAATGTGTTCTATGGTCCATTAACATCTTGGTCCTGTACAACCACTCCATTCTGAAACTAGTCAAGGTGAGGTGTATGTATCTCAAACAAAGTATTCCTTAGTAGTGTATGTACTTTTCAGTCTGATGTGTCAATGTGCATGCATCAGATAAGATAGGTTTAAGTTGTCCTTCGGTTCTTCCTTTCTTATTTCGCATCCTGCAAATTTTATAGTTTCTTCCACAAATTATTGATTTTTTGTCTTGGTCTTGGATAACATGATACCGAATATTCAAATGTTCACATAGAAGACATTGAGGATTTCAATCTTTGTCAGTTTCAAGCAAAAAAAGATTCGTGTTGTTTGCAACTTAAATTATTTAGCTAAGGCATGCTTGTTGATTATGGTAGTTCGCACCAGTTACACAGTTTGTCAAACTTACACACAACACGCACACAGATTATTCAGTGGCATATATAGTCCTTGAGCTTAGGATATATGTCCTAGGGTTTGCTTTAGGTTTAGCTTCACGGCTTCTCTAAACTCTTGAAGTTATGATGCATAAACTTCGTTTTGTTGGCTTCTTCAAAATTTCATTATTTTGACATTCTCGTCCAAATTTGGTTAAAGGAAAGATTTAATTTTGAAAAAGAAAATGCCATGAAGAATTTGTAACATGTTAAATATTACTAAAAATAATACGACGATAAAGTAAAATATGTGATGACTTAATGTCAATAGTATATTAACCATAATGTACAATTATTATTTTGAAATTTAATATTTATTTTTTATAGAATATACATTTACATTTTATAGTACCTGTATATAAAGAGTCATGGAGTGAGATGTCTAACACCAATACATAATTTCATAGGAATAGGTATTTCTTTTTTTATAAATTTATATAGGAGTTAATTTGTAAAATATATTTCATAAAAAAAATTAAAATCATATTTTAAACTTAAATATAAACTAATTTTACCTTAGGTATTTGTTAAAAAGTTATCATTTTTAATAGGTATTTGTGAAAAATTTATCATTTTTTATTTCTCACACTACCGATATTTAATAGTTAATTAAGTCAACTGCTTTATAAAAGATTTAATTGTAGAAATATTGAACTTAACCAATTTAATTAAATGTTTTAAATTAAATTATTACACTTAAATTGCTTTAAAAGTTATTAGACTTAATGTTAGATTTCTATATAATTTCTTAAGCTTATATAGTTTTTACTTAATTGAATTGCTCCAAAAAAAATTAAGGTTTATATTGATCTTACATCCAAATCCTTTAACTAGATTGTGATCTTCTAAACAACATTTAATTTTTCTCCTTAAAATAGGTTAATTTATGACTCGATACTTGTATTCATGATTAAATATTAATTACTTATACCTAAAATTTATATAATTTTTTAAAAGTTATTAATTTTGATATATTATATATAGAAACCTTACGTATATTAGTGTAAAGAATGTATGTTGTATACGTTGAATATTTGAAATATGATTATATATTATATGTCGTGAGAATTTGATTTTTTTTTTTTTATGTTTGTTTGAAATTTTAAAAATATTCTTACATTTTAATAAATTCGAGATTTCAAAATATTATTTATTATGCTATTAATAAAATTTTCCTAATTAATTTGGATGGTTATATTACTCACTCGTTATATTAACTATCATGTTAAAAATATTTTTTTACATTCTTATAATACTTAACAACTTTTAAACAATCTTAAGTATAGTTTAGTGATAAAATTTTAGCATTAATTTTGTTTTTGAAAAACATATTTAAAAGTATGAAAAAATATATTAAAAAATAGTAATTTAAATGGTCAATCTATAATGATTGATTTTTTAGTTAGTGTAATTAATACTTAGAATAATCTTGTAAATCCTTCCCAATGGAAATTAAACTTAGACTTATATAATAGGCAGTTGATAATTTACAGACAAATCTAGATAGTTGAAAAAAAAAAACTTCTCAAAAATATATATTTAATAGTATAAATAAAAATAAAGTGTTTATAATATTTTTCAATTATATTTTGTCTAAAAAAAGATTGTGTTAAATTTGAAACATCCACACATTTGGGTAATATTTGGATTATGATCTAAACAATTATTTAAGAATAATATTTGATAAAAAGAATTCCTTTAAAAAATAATATTTCAAAAGAATTGATGAAAGTAGAGATGTTATAAAGTTTTAGAAAAATTTCAATTAAACAATTTCATTTTTCATTTTTATGACTATATTGAGTTAGATGGCAGAAGAAGAAAAATACATTCTGAGAAATATATTTCACAAAATTTAATTTACTTCTTTCTATTTTGATTTTGAAGAGTTTAATTTGGTCACAAAAATCTTATATTAATTAAATGTTGAGTTGAATAGTAAAAATATGTTATAATTTTTATTTTTTTTTGTAACCTATGTGTTTGATTGCGTGTAAAATAAGGTAATGAAAGGTAAGTTATATATATATATATATATATATATATATATATATATATATATATACTTATACAATCTTTATGTGATGCAAGTATAAAATCCGGTAATATAGATGCACACAGAGAAAGAAAACATGTTCCCTGCATAAGTAAAACACACTCTTTTTCTTTCCCTTTCCCTTTCTCCTACCTTTAATTAAGTGCCTAAGAAAGTGACAATCATCAATACAGAGCTATTCATTTGAAATTTCCGATGTTTACCAAAACAAGAAAACAAATCATTAACGCTTATTCTCATTTGTCACTCCTTTGACGTTTTACTGTCATATCTTTGACTACAATATTCTACCTTTTTCTTCAATCTTACTTCTGTTAAAACCTTTTCATTTTTTCTTCTACCACAACAAATTTAAATTAAATTATATAATTTTAACCTTTTCTCCTCCAACTCCAACTATTTTTCTTAAAAAAAAAAAAAAAATCTTAAACGAAAATTAATATCAAAAGTGAAAAGGTGACAACCCAAGGATATGGACAATTATGTCATCATCAACCCAAAAGCTTTAGAATAAGTGCGATTATACCGAGATTCTGTGTTTTAAAAACAAATTTGAGATGAAATTGGTAACACCCACCGATATGATTTGATTTATTAATTTTGTAATTTTTTTAATTGAAAATGTGTCGTTTTTCTTAATTGAATTTTGCTTGAATCGTTTTAAATTTAAATATTGTACTCGAGAAGAAATTGTGACAGAAAGAAATCACTTTATTGGAATTTACATGATTTGAGCAATTAACGTTGCCATTGCCATAATAAAAAAGCTTTGAGTCCAAATAAGAATAATTATCACTCTTTTCTCATACACTTTACCCACCTGCTTTTAAAATCACTCACCTGCTATCTTCCATACATGATTAGACATGCATGGAGTGGTTTTCTATTATCAAGTTTTCTTTAATTATTTGAAATATATATATATATATATATATATATATTTATATGTTTAAAATGACAAATAAAGTGCGCATACTTATTTCTTTAAGAGTTCTCTGATTTTTTTTCAAAAGAAAAACATTTAAAATTATAAAAAAATGTGCAAACAAGAGAAAATTTTATGCAAATCAAAAGTCCATTATCTACATCACACATATTTGAGCACGTGAATAAAATGTTTTTATTTAACATTGCTTTTTATTTAATTGGAAATATTTAAAATTGTAAATAAGAACGATTCAACAACCCGTGGTGATAAAAGTCAACTATAAACATAGACGAATCTAGACTTGAGGAACTCAAATCCTATGGAAAAAAAAATAATTAAAAATAAAATAAAATATATATATATATATATATAATAAGATCTCCAAAAAAATTATCATTACTTTATAAAAAAAATACAGCATACACAAATTCCACCGAAATTTCCATAAGCAATATCATCAATATTTCATTTTATATAACAATCTTTCGATTTTAGAAAAATAAATAGATTACACATTATCACATATAATTATAACTAGTAAAGAAAAATGTCCTTATTATTCAGCTGCGAACTATTACATAAAAATTATATAACAATAAAAATATGAATTAAAACAACAAACATCATGTATTAAACTGTTTTTAATGATAAAAAAAAGAAGATAAAAGTAAAAGGAATATCATATAGATGTATTTGACCTCCCAAAACATCATTCAATGCTAGAAAACCATTTTTTTTTTTCACAACGAAGACATAGTTAATATAATATTTATTCAATAAAAAATAATGGTTTGTCATACTAACATTTAATGTACTCATAACGTATAGCAATTTTCTATACCATCAACACTATCTATTTGTATTAATTGTTTTAAATTTTTATGTTTGTATATAGACTTGTAATATATACATATTATAAATAATGTTGATAGTTAGAAGGATTTTAGATAATTCAGAAAAAAGAATGATAACATAAAAATAAATGTTATTTATTGCTTAGTAAATGTATATAAACAAAATTATAGAAACATATCATATTGTTTTTTAGAATGTAATAGGAATTTAAATTTTTTTAGAATTTTTGAAATTAAAATTAAAAAAATAAATTATATTTTATATGATAAGATTAATTTAAAATATATTAAATTAATAATTTTATTTTATAATTTAATTTTACGAGAATAAATTAAGTTTTAAATTATTAAACTCTATATTATTATATTTATTAAGTTATTCGTTTTTATATTATTATTAAATTATTATAAATATATTTGAGTTAAGATATGAATATAGATAAACAAAATCAAATAATAATGTATGAAACAGCTTTTAGAATATAAAATCATTTGGTACTATTAATTAATATATTAGTTAATATGATAGCAATATATTATCAATTAAGTTCTCGTTAGATAAATTCGAATTCCTTATCTCGTTAGTATAAAATAATTAAATTCAAGATTATGATTGACTGATAAAATCAAATCATATTATCATTTTGAGCCTTTACAGATAAAAAAAAAAAAAATGTTTGATTGGAGGGAACTCGTTAAAAATGGTTGAAGTTAATAAATTTTATAAAAAATTTATATACTTTCCATTTGGTCTTGATGTAAGATAGTTCTAATTCTTCAATAACAAGAAATCGAGTTCTATTATTCATTCTTCGACATTACTAATTGGCAAAACTATTTGCAACATAATTGTCATAAATGATTCGGAAAACAATGGGTTAGATTATAAATTCAAGAAAATGACTAGAAATAATTAAACTTAAATTTAAAGCTATAAGAAGGTAAAAGCGATTGCAAAAATATAAAAGGGCATCGAATAATAAGTCCAAAACTTTGAAAGAAAGTAATTAAATGTGTAACTATTTTTAAAGTGACGCGGAGGAAAAATATAATAAAATAATTTCAACTTCTTAAAATTTTATAAATAAAGAAATAAAGGATTATATTTTCATATTTTATTTTTTTAGACTATTTTTAAAAATAAATTAAATAATTTTTATTAATCTTTAAATTAGGAAGAGACAGTAAGAAATTGGAGGCATAAAAAAAATATATATCCAGTTTAATTTTGTTAAGGGGTAAGTAATTTTATTTTTATTGAGTATTTTTTAAGTTGGAATCATTGAGAGAAAATGAAACTAATATCTATACTACACTACAATGTTGTCCATGTTTTTTAAGGATTAAATCATCTTCTATGCAGTTAATTATTTGGAAAAAGAAGTTTGATTTAGGACACCTTTATAAAGGAAGTTATAAATTCAAAAGTAATATTAGTAGTGAAAGTATAAAGTGAATGAATGATTAGTTTGATTGATGAGTAATATTTTGGGTTGAGAAATGAATTAAAAAGTAAATTTTGATTTTAGAAAATGTGATCTTTATATGTGGTTACTTGTTTTCTTAGAAAATAATATTTTTTATTGGTAAATTTGAAGATTACATATTGTTCAATTTTTATGAAATATATGTTATTTGCTTTTATTGATAGAAAAAAAAAACAAAGCATGTATTATGAAAATGGATGTTGAATGCATTGGAAAATGTTATAGGTTCATCTTCCCTTTTTAGGATGTTTCATTTTTCGTAAATGAAGATGTGACAAAAGAAGAAATAACCTTACCTTTTTTTATGGTGATAGTTTATGCAGATGAAAGTAGTCCAAAAGAGGGATAGTGATTATAATATATTTTTTTCTTAAATAATATATTTTTCTTAAATAATAATCATGAGAATAAAATGTGGAATCTATTTTTGTTTTCACTTAAGTGAGAGATACTCGTTTTATTAATAATAAGCTAGTAGATAATATGAAAAAATATAAATGAAAAGAAATGATGATATGTGTTAAGTATGATTGTGAAATATGTAGTTGAGTTGATTAGTTAGGATTGATGTCCAAAATTAATCGTGTGATAGATGATATGTAGCCAAGCTAAACCATTAGGGTTGATGCTTATAATAAGTTATATGTGTTTATGATATATGCTATTGATATAGGTATGTGTTTAGTGTGATGAATATGTTAGTATAAATTTAATGAGATTTCAAATTTTACTAATGTGTGGAATCATACAAATTACCGGATTAGGTGGTGAGGTGTCCATGAAAAATACTAGTGATACATCTAAAAATATAATCAAATATGTTTAAATAGGTGAAGTAGAGGGTTAATAAGTCAAACATTGATAAATAATATTGTTTAATATTCAAGTTATAATTTTGATCTTAGATATAATAATCAATATTTTTCTGTAAATATGTTTGAGTTATGATATAATATAAAATGATGTGGAATATATTATGATAAGTAATATGTTATAAGTTTTTTCTAATGAAATTTAAAAATATTAAATATAATATTTTTGAATTGATAATTTATGTTCATATTTAATATAGGAAGTTGGAGAATAAAAAGAATATAAAAATATGTTTTTGAAAATATTTTAAAATTTGTTATTAGTGAAAATTTATTTTATTATAAATATAAATATTATATAAATTAAATTTATTATGTATATTATTTTAATAATGATTTTTAATGTCCGTTACAAAAGGAATTAAAAATAAAAGAAAATTTAAATATAAAAAATAAGTACATATTAAAAAGAAGTGGTTAGAATCTAGACGAATAGGAAAGTAAATTTGGAAAGAAATATAAAATTGGCTTAAAAATGTAAACGCCTGAATTTAAAGACTGAAACTTATTAAAGAATGAAGTGACAAGAATATAAATGCTAAATGAAAATTAATAACCTATTAAAGTAAGTTGGATGAATGTAAATCCAATAAGTAACGTGGAAGACTGGGAAAGTAAAAATTTTACCGAAATAAATGTTGAAAAATACATTCGACTTAGCAAACAAGTAATCATTGATATGTGAAATTTGTTAGGTATTACAAATTTGTCTACACAATTGTTTCAACTACTAACAAATAAAATATGGCGAGAAGAGATCTTAAAAAAAAAAAAAAGAAGTTTTAGTGAAAATAATGTGTGTTTGTGGTGATGGTGATTTGAGATAATAAGTAAAAACTTTGAAATAGAAAAAGACTAGAACTTGAATCTAACATTAGTGGGATGTCTTATTCGTACACATGTTTGGGTGGTGTCTTAGTTCGCTATATAAATAAAATTGTGATGGTGTTTTATAATTCGGGAAAACACTATAACTTGGTCTTATTTTATCCAGGCATGCGGATAATTCTGTGTGCGAGACTGAATTAACAAGGTGACCCAGCTTTGCACTCTGATAGTGCCACGTGGCACCTAATTCCAAACACCATTACAAAAAAATTCTTCTACTTCTACTTGCTACTAGAAGAGAGAGAAAGAAAAAGGAAAGAGGAGGGAAACAAGTCCTGCTTCTGACACAAGAAGATCGAACATTGAATGGGGGAATTCATAGGAAAATAAAAAGGATATTTTATTGATAATAAAATCAAATAATATAAAGTATAGTATAATAAACGGAGACATGAAGAAAGAGAGAGAAACTGAAAAGGAAAGAGGGTGAAAAATAAAACAAATCTTTTTTGGTGTGACGAGGACGTTTTGGTTCCTAAGAGCGTCCAAGTTCTCTTCATGTAAGAATGTGGGGTCCCCCTTCTCTCTCCTCTTCTAAATCCCATCCAACTCACCCCTTTCTCCTCTCCCACGAAACAACGGCGCTTTCTCTCTCTACATGGTTTGTGGTTTGGCATTGCCAAATACACCAAGCCTATTGCTCAAAAGGTTAATAAGATTCCCTGCACACAATCGCAGCAGCACTTCATTTTTTTTTTTCTTCACCTTCCTTCGGATGTGGCGTAGGGACTCTGCGTTTTCCTTTCTGTTTTTTCGTTTTTCTACCACCACTGCTCTTCGGGAGGGGTTTTCCGCAAAAGGGTCTCAACCCTTTTCCTTCTACACCCTCCTTTGCCACAGTGAAGATGCCTTTTTTTAATTGATAAGTTCGGATTTGGTGCCTCCTTCAAGTGGGTTTCTTTCTTTGGTCTTCAAGTGGTGGAGGTGGGTGCACTCGTTGTTGGCGTTGTTGATTAAGCGTCTATAAAGTAATGGACTTTGCTGCTGGAGCCTTTTGATTTGATGCTCAACAAGCTACAGGAGATTTGGTTAATGTGTTATTAGTTAGAGACGTATCTTTAATACGGTTTTGGGCTTTCCAGGGTAAGTTTAAGATCTGATGAAGTTGGGATATCTGATTGCATTAAGTGGCTGTAATTCCTCAGGTACTGTTGCCTTTTCTTTTCGACTACATTACTGGGTTTCTTTTCTTATTTCTGTTTTTTTTTTTCGGTGGGGGTGGGGTGGGGGTTGAAGGAGTATTAAACCTGTTGGACTTTGTTTTTTTAATAATATTTTTTTTGGCTTTGCCTTCCCCCAGGTTTATAGCATAGCTTGGGTTTTCCTGATTCTTTTATTCTTTTTTTTTTTATCCTTTTATTTTACATGGGTTTTTTTTCTTTTTCCCGTTTGGGTTGATGGAAATGTCCTCTTCACCTGTTGCCACTGTATTATTCACTGATTCATACCACTCTATTAATAGGGGCATTGAAGAAGGTTAAAACTGAAATTCCAAGAGTGAAATCTTTTAGATCGATTAATTTAGGAAAAGAATTAAAGATTTGTATGTATCTTATAGCCTGTCATTGATTTGGATCTCGTGTATTTCTTTTTCTTTGGTTTGGATCTTACTGAGTTTTCAATTTTTTGTACACCTGTTGATAGGTCGATACAATTGAAAGGGAGGAGGAGGTTGGGTGCTTGCCGGGGTGTGAATATGGCCCATTAAATTATATCCTTAGATGGATTGAAGAAGCAGCAACATATTGGATCAATGTTAAAAGCAGTGGCATCTGGGCTGTTGATTATCTCTGTCCTCATATGTGTATCTGCAAATGATAATGGATTTCCTAGATGTAACTGCGATGATGAGGCCAGCTTGTGGACTATTGAAAGCATTCTGGAGTGTCAGAGAGTTGGTGATTTCTTGATTGCTGTGGCCTACTTCTCCATCCCTATTGAGCTGCTTTATTTTATAAGTTGCTCAAAC
The DNA here is from genome assembly GCA_016859785.1 of Macrotyloma uniflorum. Taxonomy (NCBI): domain Eukaryota; kingdom Viridiplantae; phylum Streptophyta; class Magnoliopsida; order Fabales; family Fabaceae; genus Macrotyloma; species Macrotyloma uniflorum. The sequence continues at coordinate 986,191 of BDMB01000023.1, read as the reverse complement.
GTCCCATTCAAATGGGTCCTGATTCAGTTCATTGCCTTCATTGTACTATGTGGATTGACACATTTGCTCAATGGGTGGACCTATGGCCCTCACACTTTCCAACTTATGGTGGCACTTACGGTCTCTAAAATTCTCACTGCATTGGTTTCATGTGCCACCGCCATAACCCTCATCACTCTTATTCCTTTGCTTCTCAAAGTGAAGGTCAGAGAGTTCATGCTGAAGAAAAAGACATGGGATCTTGGACGTGAGGTTGATAATATTATGAGACAACAGGAGGCTGCAATGCATGTCAGAATGCTTACTCAGGAAATACGCAAGTCACTCGATAGACATACGATTCTGTATACCACTTTGGTGGAGCTGTCTAAAACACTGCGCTTGCAAAATTGTGCTGTGTGGATGCCTAATGTTGATAAGACTGAGATGAACCTCACTCATGAATTAAATGGGAGGAATTTTAACTTGTCTATACCCATTACTGATCCAGATGTTGTAAGAATTAAGGGAAGTGACCGTGTGAATATACTTAGCTCCGACTCGGCACTTGCTGTTGGGAGTAGTGGAGCTTCTGGAGAGGCAGGGCCAGTTGCGGCAATCCGAATGCCAATGCTACGTGTTTGTAATTTCAAAGGAGGAACACCGGAGCTAAGACAGACTTGTTATGCAATATTGGTCTTAATTCTTCCAATTGGAGAGCCTAGATCTTGGAGCAATCAGGAGCTGGAAATAATTAAGGTGGTTGCTGATCAGGTTGCTGTTGCTCTATCTCATGCTGCAATACTTGAAGAGTCCCAACTTATGAGAGAGAAGTTGGAGGAGCAAAACCGAGCTTTGCAACAGGCAAGAAGGAATGCTATGATGGCAAGCCAGGCAAGAAATGCATTTCAGAAAGTCATGAGTGATGGAATGAGGAGGCCCATGCACTCAATTTTGGGATTGCTTTCAATGATACAAGATGATAATTTGAAGAATGAACAGAAACTTATCGTGGATGCAATGCTTAGGACCAGCAATGTCCTATCAAACTTGATAAACGATGCCATGGACAACTCAGCTAAGGATGATGGAAGATTTCCTTTGGAGATAAGGTCTTTTGGGTTACATTCAATGCTGAAGGAAGCAGCTTGCCTTTCCAAATGCATGTGTGTTTATAGGGGCTTTGGTTTTATGGTTGAGGTTGAGAAGTCTTTGCCAAACAATGTTATGGGTGATGAGAGGAGGGTTTTTCAGGTGATTTTACATATGGTTGGGAACCTTCTAGAACACAACCATGGGGGAGGGATCCTTGTATTTCGGGTTTTTGTGGAAACTGGAAGTCAGGGAAGAAGTGACAAAGGGTGGACAACCTGGAGACCAAGCTCTTCCAGTGGTGATGTAAATATTAGATTTGAGATAGGGATCAACAGTAGTGATTCTGAAGTCGGGAGCTCAGTTTCGTCAGGACTTGGGGGTAGGAAATATAACAGTGATAGGGTTGGTGGCAGATTGAGCTTCAACATTTGCAAGAGGGTAGTACAGGTGAGTTTCATAAAGCCTATCATGTGTATGCATTGTTATGGTAAATGCATTAAGACACTGATTTACATTGAGTCGTGTGCTATATAAGTAGTATTTTGCAGTTTTTTGTGAAAATCCATTTTATGCAGTTCTTCAGTATCCGAAGCTAATTTTTCCTTTTGTGAGGCTTTAGATGATAAATTCACCAGGATGGTTGTTTACCTATATTTTTCATAGCTTGGAGTGACAAAAATAACTGACTTTGGTTATTTTGTTTGGAATTTTCATTGTTGGTTTTCTCTTGCTAGAAATGTTTTAGTTATAGCCGTGGGAGATTGGAGGTAACGCTTGTTTTGCCTAGTGCATAGCCACATACAATGATACAATAGTTCAACTGTACTTTTCTTCTTGATGCCCTTGATTGGTTAAAATTTGTTGTATGAATTAGGGTGTAGATCTATCTCTACTTTCTTTAGGATTTGAGTTATAGTGTTGTTTTATTCAGCATTGACTGTATTATGTAATTATTTTCTTGTGTTGACTTGGTACTAAATTTCTTTCTATTATTTTAATTGCAGTTGATGCAGGGGAACATATGGTTAGTACCTAGTGCTCATGGTTATCCTCAAAGTATGACACTACTTCTTCGGTTTCAATTACGACCATCCATTACCATAGCTATCTCTGAACCTGGAGAAGGTTTAGAGCGGACCGATTCGAATTCAATGCTGAGAAGTCTGCAAGTTCTTTTAGTGGACAATGATGATGTAAATAGAGCAGTAACCCAAAAATTGCTTCAGAAACTAGGTTGCGTTGTAACTCCTGTTGCTTCAGGATTTGAATGCCTTACTGTCATTGGACCTGCTGGATCATCCATTCAAGTCATTCTTTTAGATCTTCACATGCCTGATTTAGACGGCTTTGAAGTTGCCACGAGGATTCGGAAGTTTAGAAGTGGAAATCGACCAATGATTGTTGCATTGACTGCAAGTGCAGAAGAAGATTTGTGGGACAGATGCATGCAAGTTGGTATTAATGGAGTTATCCGTAAACCAGTTTTGTTGCAAGGAATTGCTAGTGAACTCAGAAGAATCCTGATGCAGGGAAATAATGTCCTCTGAGAATGGAGGGTGCAAGTTGTAACACTTAAGCATCAAATATTTAAGTTATTTTAAGTCACATTCTTGGTAGAATTAGAACACAGCACTCTTTGGCTCTCCCTCTTGCTAGCAATTTTCAGCTTAGAGATGTTATTATTATACACACGATTTTCATAAGAAAAAAATGGTATACAGATTAGTTCCTTTTCAATGTCTTCACGTTGTTATTGTCATATGTAGCCTCAAATCTAGTACATGCATCTTCCCACATATTCTATACAATCAGAAGAATGAAAAGAAAAAAAAAGGTTATGTCAGATATAATTCTAGAGTGTGTTGGAAGTCATTTTAGAGAAGTATTTCTGTTATCAAGTTCGTAAGAGCACTTGAAAAAACAGTATTTGAATAAGTTAAACCAAGTACCTATTCGTTTCTTGTTTTGTTAAATTTTCAATATTTGTTTGTGAATATGTGTGCTAGTTACAATCTATTCTACTGATCAGTTTTTGTTTGACTTTTGAAGCAAACAAATAGACTTTAAAATTACCTATTAATGCACACACCCTTTTACTACTTAACGATTATATCAATGATAAAAACGTAATAGTATTAAATAACGTTAAAAGAATAATAAACGTATTGCACTAGGATCATAAAAATGGCATGAAAATATTTGAAAGTTGTGGTGTCAACATTTGGCACGAACGAGAGAGACAGGCTTTAATAACTAACAGAGTTGGATAATTGGGTTTGATAGATTATCGAAATCAATGAGCCAAAAGTGGGGATAAAAGAGAGAGAAACGTAAGAGTATTGAAGTTGTAGTATTGGTGCAGGTGCAGGTGCATTTGCAAAAGAGGGAAAGTTTTATTGGGTTCAGAAACTGTAATCGGGTTCTCTTTCAGAGGATTATATAAACTTCATTCCAGGTATGGGCCAGATATTTTTGAAGTTGAAACCATGCATGAATCTGAGCACGTACCTAGAACACTTGTCATTTTCACGTGGACCCTTCACTTATTTTAATTTCCTCGTGTCCCTAACACACTTAGCCCAACTTGCCTTTTATTATCATTATTATATCTTCACCTGGTCTATTTGGCACATTCCTTTCTTTATTCTTTTTCTCACTTTCAACTTTACCCTCTTCAACACCCAAACAAACCCAAAACATTATAATACAAAAAATATAAATAAAATACATATTCGCATATTTAGTGATCTGAATTGGTGTGATGTAAACCTACTTTATTTTGAATTAAAAACAACAAAGTTTGTTTTATTAGAGTGTTTGGTTTGATGGTGGAATGATGAAAAGTTATTTTCATTTCATTAAAATTTAGATGTTTAATTATTGTTAGGTCAAATTTAGATTGCCTCAAATTTTCACTTTCTCTAAAAACCTTATATTAAGTTTTAAATAACTTCATTTGGAAATTAATTTTGAACAAAATCAATTTCTGTTGACATAAATTTTGTTAACATCCATTCAAACACATTAAAAAAGGAATTCTTTAAAAGGGGTTGGAGGGTCATAGAGTTGGAGCTTTCAAAGCAAACCAATAAGGTTGGTTCACTTTTTTTTTTTTTATATAGTTAGAAAAAAAAAAAAAGGCAATTCATCTTGTTCCACTCTGAGTAAGTGGGCTCGGTGGATTGACTTTATTTTCAGAAAAAATGAAAAGTGTATAAAAAATATAACTAGAGAAAATAATAAGTCTGAGTTAAAATGAAAATATATGAGTGAGAGTGTAGAAAAAAAATAATGGTATCTAGAAAATGAGACTCTTAATGACAGATTAAGTGAGTTGAAGAAAAGTTATCTAAAATGATAAAACTCATTATCTGATAGGGTGGATCCCACTTGAACATCTCTCCATGGCCCTAAGTTATAGGTGACCACTGAGCATGAATCTATTAAAGATTTCAACTCCCTTTGTGCTTACAATCATAATTATGCACCTCTCCCCAATACAGTTTATCCAAGGTTTTTCAATTTCTAAACATGCCATACCAGATTAAACAAAAGTTAAAAATAAGAAAAAATGGAGAAATGTTAGAAAATTGACATAACATGAAAAGGTGTGTGTAAGTGAAGTAGTTTTTGAGCATTGATTGCTCTTAGATATTATATATTAGATGAGTTGGAGATTGCAGGCGGAGTTTTATATATAGTATTGATTTAGACGACAAGGTGAAAGGGATGAATTTATTTTTGGCAAATGTGGATAAAATATATATTTCCTCGATCGTCATTAGGAAACAGACCTGTACCTTATTATATAAAACTTGAACTTCCCCAAAACTATGATTCTAAGAGTGGATGCTTTTATTTTTATTTGTAGCTGATGAATGTTGTGCCAGGGGCTCTGCATCGCCACCCTACTTCCTCCTACTTGAATTATATATATCTCATTCATTCACTTCTCTTCTCTCTCTTCCACTAGTTGACCTCATTTCTTATTCACAAACAAAAAAAGAAAAACAGTTTCTTCATCTTTATGAAAAAGTACATAATGCATGGACATAATCACAGTAGCAAATGAAAATCACACGTGCTCATGCCCCTCTCTCTCTACCTTACTATTTCTGGTGCCTCACATGCACCACCTAAATAAATATAACATTGCAAAAATGGCTATGTCAAATCTCCCCAACAACAAAGTACACTCATATCATTATCAGACATTCCAAAATTCACATTGCAGAATGAGAAATTGCTTTAGTTATAGGCTATCATATCAATATGCATGTTGGATTGTGTCTATCAATATAATTAGGTTGGATAAATATCATCTTTAACATATAACAAAATAATAATATATGCATATCACCACCTAAAATGGACTTTATTATGAACTCTGCGCTTACTATGATACTCAAAAATCAAATGGTTACAAATCTTTAACCTTATTTAATACGTTGTACTATATTAGTCTACACTCATAAAATTAAAAGATAATTAACTAAATTTTAAATCCAAAAGGAACCAACGGATAATAAGTCCAAAAATTATTAGGCCATAAGGTCCTTCAGGCACGGCATTTATATACACTAGCCGTGTAATTATGGCCCAGACCAAATGACAAAGTATGGGCTTAGGGCCTATATCAAAATTAAAGAAAAATTGAGATTAATTTCAAGAAGGCCCATACTATTCATCCCTACGGTTTTGCTAATCATAATCCAAAAGGAACAACGATTATATGTAATTATATCTTTTGACTTTGTAATTATGATTATAAATTAGTTGTTAGATTCAAAATAGCTGTTCTTAAAGTTTATTGTTGGATTTAATCAACTTTAATAATCAGAACACTATCTTTTCAGATGTATTGACACATTTGTTTATGATAAAAATAGGTGTGTGGAGATTTAAAAAACAATTTTGAAGACCCATAAACGAGATTTTCTCATTGGAAGTAAGATTCTAGGAAAAATAGGGGTTCGATGTTTACCAACTAAACACTTTGTTGACTGGCAACAAACAATCCATGATTGCATTATAAAAAGTGATGAACATACTGAAAGAATGGCTATAGTGAAGTTGGTAATTTGATAAACATGGAGGCACACCACATTTAAGGGCATCTTTTGTTTACACCAGTGGAGGTCTAATAATAAAGGCCACAGTTAGTAGCAATAATCCTGAACTAGATCAATATTTTTGTCTCTGCAAGTTTTGAAATTGGGTGTCGGAAAATGAAGTTGTATATTGATTGGGTCAAAGGAGATGATGTGTAGTCCATGAGAAAACCAAGTAGGAGTAGATGTTCCAAGTAAAGCCAATATTTTGGAGCATTTTTCTTGGGTGACATGTGATTGTACCCCACCATAACAAGTCCAATTCAATTCTGACCCTCACTTTTGTATAAAGGTTTCAATGGGTGGTCGACATTTCATTAATGCAACCTTAGTGGATTTCTTTGAATGCAATCATACTTCATTTCCTTCTTTCAATCTCAAAGATAGGTAAATAGTTGAAAGTGGTGATATGCTTTAAGCTTGTAAAGGGAAATAGGAGAAGGAAAGAGCATATATTTGTTTTTAAATGGTCTTAGTCTTAAGGAGAGTCTCGTAATTATTGAACTAAAAGGGGGTCATCAAAATTGTTACTTTGCTTTTGAATGTTGTATTCAAGATTATAACGACATTGGAATTAAATATTGAAGGATTAAGAACTTTGACATGTGAATCCATGTGAAGATGGGTCCTCCACGCCTCTATAGTTAAACATCTTTTTAAAGGGTTTCGTTAAAGAGAACAATATTTCACATACACCTCTTATTTTTAACTAAAATCTATTGAGATTAAATTTACCCTTTTATTCTAATAACAAGTCTCATTCATAAATTTTTTAATGAATTTTAACAAATAATAAAAAATATATTAAAAATATGGTACTACTAACCCTCATCACTTGTTACATAAAATCTTGGTTAGGTTTAAAAAAAGTTTAGAAAATCTTATGAAACTTTGAATACTTGTTTTGTAGTTTGAAGAAAAGAGTGCGACTCACATGAAGTTTTGGATAACAGCGTACTTGATAATATACACGTTGAATCTTAATTGTGAAAAACGTTTTATTGACTTTAACAAGGTCAAGGTGTAAAAGAAACCATCGCACCCCATTGACACATATCGATTAACTATGAAAAAACTTTAAATTATATATATTTGAGAACTTCCAAATTAATAAATAAAATTTATGATATCATAATTCAATATAAATTTTCAATTTTGTATAGAGTATATTGAATTTTGAACATTAAATTATGATATAATAACCCCACTGACCTTTATTGTTTTAAAACATTGTTATATTATAATAATAATAAATCACCAAAAAAAATACTGAACTTTGATAATTAAATTTAGTAGTAATTACTTTTATAGTAATCAATTTTATAAATGTGAAAATATACATTTAGAAAATACATATGAACGTTCATTAAAAATATAATTAATATTATAATTTTAAAGAAGTTCGAGTTTTATAATATTATTTGAATTTTCACTATATTATATTTAATACAAATAAGAATGACAAAAAATACTATACATTTTTAGCTATACAATAACTGGCTTTTAAGTCTAAGTACTCAGAAAGTATATTCAGTCATTGTAATTAAATTAAGTTAGATTAATTAAATTCATTAAAGAAGACAACTTTCTCTTAAAATATTCGAATTTGAGAATTTTTGTTAATAAGTAAGATTGTCACTACTTTTGGCTAATTAACAATAATAACTAAATTTAACTTAATGCATTTAGCAAAATAATTTTTTCTAAATCATGTTAGACTAGAATTCCTGTGGCAATCAAAGCAAATTATTATTAAATATTAAATTTAAATATAAAAAATTAAACTAGAAATGGTTAAAAATTAGAAGATTGAATTAATAGATTTAAAAATATAAAAAAATAAAAATAAATATATCGACGTATTAGTGTTGCATTATTATTGGTGTGAAGATGATTAAAAAAATAGAAGGTCATTGACTTATTCCAGTTAAGAGGTGACATAATCGCGATTGAAATATTCATAATTAAATGAAATAGTGAAGTAAAGATGGTGTGGAAGATGAGAAACCACCAGAAACAATGGATCAAAGTGAAAGATAGGACAACAATTCAGATAAAATCAAACAGATACATATATAGATGATTCGATAAATATTCTAATTAAATTTATAATCTGTTTTTAGTAAAATCAATTTTAAAGAATTAACAAAAATAAGTAATTTTATTAAAATTAATAACCTAAAAAGAATTTTTAAAAAAGAAAAGAGACCAATTAATTTTAGTTGTTACTTTTACAATATTTTTACAATAAAAAAGGATAACTTTCCAGAAATCTATACTTTTGAAAGAGAAACACCAAAACTATACTACTAATTTGACATCAGAATTCAAAGGTTTTAAAATATGAGATGGAAGGTACATTCCTAGAACAAATAAGCAGACAAAAAAGGAACAAGCCAGTGAAAATGCATACCATAAATAAAGAAGACTTCGATTAAACATACTCTGACCAAAGTAAAATGACGTTAATAATTAAGCTGTGTGTCACAACATGACAATGCAAAGAGACTTTTTTTTTTTTTTTTTAATGAAAAGGTAAAAAGACATTTTAATTACTCAGTATAATAGAAAATGAAGAAAGATTAAAAGTGAAAATATACAAAAATATTAAAGATAAATATGATAAACAAAGCTATATATATTCACACACTATAAACTAGTTTAAGAAGCGTATAAATCATAAGGTATAACATAATAAAAATAAATTAGTTTCCTAAACTTATAATTTGATAAAATTAACTATTTTATAGATTAATCTAACAAGTTATAAGTTAACTTAGTTAGTTAAAATGTAATGAGAAAAACACTCTTTACCCTTTCTCCTTCACGAGTGTTACTTTAAATTAGAAGTTTAACAATATTGTACAATAAATTGTTTTATATAACTTAAAATTTTTATTTTTAACTTGTGTATAAATTAATTTTAATCTATAAAGATTTTTTTTTTTTTTTGAAGTAGTCATTCTGAAGAAGTTTTTCTAAAGATGAATAGTTTTGAAATAACTACTCTTTATCCCATTGGATTTAACTTGAAGCTAATAGTGTTTTCTTTTAAGAAAATGCTTAATTATTCATTACTTTATTCGAAACACTTTTGATTTCTTTGTAAGATCAATATGGCGAACAAAAACAAGGGTCAATATCCAACATGCTTCAATGTGACCCTTAAAATATCAATCTTCCCATGTTTTTACGGATTTTCTTATAAAGTAAATGACCCTTAAACAACTGAAGGAGGCATGGAAGAAGAGAGTAGAGTTATAACAGTATTATTGTATATGAGCTATGAAAATAGTTGGAAGCATATTTTAATTTGAAAATAAGAGACTTTGCACTAGGCATATAAAGACAGCTCTCTATGTTTGGAAGAAGAAAACAGTGTTTTCAATTATGAAGTAATATATTATTAGTACATTTCTTGGGGAAAGAGTAACTCTTTCTGCGGCGTCCTAATCGATTCATGTATAGGGTATGGACAGAAAATTCTCCATTCTGCCAAAATGAACTTTATGAGTGTCTTCATGGGACTCATCTTAAATCCTATAAACATAACACGTGCGTGAGGAATAGCAGAAGGGTCTGGCACTTGATCAAATCAATGTAAAGAAGAGAGCCATACCCAAACTGAGACAGTTTCATCTACAGCAAACACCAAATTCTGGAATATATACCCCACAGTTAAGCTTATAGAACTTCCAATTGCTCGCATGCACACACTGAGGTACCGACAAAAGAGAATGTTATAGGCTTCAGAATTTCTAAAATGAAATTAAGAGAATATTAACCTAAGCATTTTCATAATGAATATTCTCGTTCTTTTTTTCGACTAACATATATCTGCTATATATGCACTCATATTAAGTCTTTGTTGATGAGATTTGAGCATTCAACAACCATGCCCTCATTATATCTTATATTAGAAAGCTATTTTGATGTTTCTGTTTCTAATACGAAGAATTCTTACATTTTATATCTTGAGTTGAATCCGATAATGATTACACTTTTCATCTCTCTCTATACATACAAAATCACTAACCCTTGCTTAAATTCATTTGAAAAAGGATTAAGATATAACAAGATCTAGAAGGCAGCATTTGTCGGATTAGAAAATAACTACCAAGTAGATCTGGGCAGTAGCCCTATCCACTGTGCAAGTACACAAGTCAAATTCCAGATGCAGAAGTTTTAAGTTTACAAACCCTAACAGTGATTTCGTTTTCTTCCCAGCTCATAAACAAGGGCAATGGTGAAAGATATTTGAGAACCATCAATCACCCATGATAGGACTTGGAAATACAATTCCATATCTTAATTATAGGATGATTTACCCCTCCCTTCAAAACCCCAATTTCATCATATTTTGAAAGTCTAATCATTCGATTCTATCATATATTTAAATCAAAGCCATGAAGTGCATCAATTATAAAATGAAAAAATAATAAAGAAATCAAATAAAAATGCAACCAGGAGACTAATAAAGGGACGAAAAAAATAGCAGACGGTGAAAAAAACTACTAAATTATTCATAAGTATATTAAAAGACGCCCATGATCATCTTTTTTATTCATAACACAGAAGCAAAAGAGAAAAAAGATGGTTCATAATCCATGTACATCGATAAAATAAGCATGCTTGCTTGTTAGCTAGATAGCTTCCTCTCTCACTGTTCTTCACAACTATATAATTAGTACTCTAACCTTGCAACTCTTTTCCAATTCCTAGCCTTCAAAATACAGCACAAGACTCAATACAATAAGCAGGTTGAATTTGATTATTAGATAACTCCGTCCATCTCTTCCTCTACCACCTTTTTGCACATCCTCATAACTCAGAAAGTTGCCCGTCCATGAGCCCAAGCAAGGGCTTCATGCCCCACTTGCCCCCCTCCTCCATTTGGTGGAAGATTATACAAAGGTAAAGATGATGGATCTGGAATCCCACCCTGCAACTGGCCACCACCACTGCTTCCAATTCCAATTGGCGGCGGCGATCCTCCGCCTTGTACCGCAGCGGCCGAACTAGGCCCCTCATCATCTTCATCAAGTGGAAGTCTCTCATATGTTGCATTAGCAAAAGTTGCAGCAATCACCATCACTGGTCCTGCTGCAACTAGAGACCCAACCACACTCCCTCCTACTACCTGACCCTGTCCTCCAGCGAGATATACAGTGAGTCCTGTGGATCCTGGAGGAGCAGGACCAGGTAAGAAAGTCCCAGTGAGGGACAAAATCTCAAACCTCCCATGAAGTGCCACCACAGCTCCAGGAGCAGCAGGTTGTCTAAGAGTAACATTGGCTACGGAGCCACTTCCACTGAGGACACAAACCCCACGCTGACGCCTTCTTGCAAATTGAGCTACACTTTCAGCAACATCAGCTCCTCCAGTTATCTCCATCACATGGCTCCTCAGGGCGTTTGGGCTGTCCCTCGTCACGAAAATGGGTGGTTTCGGCTTGTTTTTGGATCCAGGAGGTCTTCCTCTTGGTCTGCGGGATCCAATCTCAACTGCACCCTCTCTTGGTTCATCTCTATTGTCTTCATCTTCTTCTCTATTATGGCCACCACTGGTTTCATCGATTGCAAGGTCTGTGTGGCGTTTGCTTAGGCCAGGTGAATGGGTTCCTGGGTCAACCCCAGATAACCCCCCCTGGCCTGTCCACCAAGGATTTGCCAGAGTTACTGCAAAGATGAATTCAGGTTAAGGTAAAGAAAACTATATACCAGTTACTTCACACGCAGAAAGCAATTAAGCTCATTTGCTTATACCAGAAAACGCAAAATTGACCTGTGAGTTACCTTCTTTTTCCGAAGGCTATGTAGCTGATTTGGGTTTTGGTTTTGTCTTCTTAGGTTTCTTTCACTAGTTGTAATTGTAAGAGAGAAAAGAAAAAAAAAAAAGTCAAACCCACATAGCTTATAAGAAACAAAGGGCTTAACTAGCTATGTTCTCTATGAAGACCTAACATATGATGTTTGATTGGTCCCATGCATGAGAAGCTAGAGAGAGGGTAAAGGAATGAGAGGTGAGGTGCTTAGAAGAGAGAATTAGATTCAAATACTCAAGAGGAATCAAGTAAAGGGTATTAAAGAGTTTATCAAATAGGTGTTTCAAGAGATGGAAAGAAAAGGATTGAAGATCAGACGACCAACAAGTGTTCTCTCTCCTTTTTTTTTTTTTTGCTTTTAATTTGTTTGATTATTCTTTGGCTACTTATGAAGAAGTGATCTGAGTGGACATGAGACGGAACAGATGCGAAACTTTCACAGAATCAAACAGAAAGAAAGCAAATATGAGGGCAGAAACAGAGAAAAGATGGAGATAATTAAGAAAACCAAAATAGGGGACAGTACTATCTAACAATAAGATATAGAAAGAGAAAGAACAGAAAACTTAAACTAGTACTATTTGACAAGAACAAAGGAGAAGAAATGTTTTTGATTTGTTCTCTTTCTTGGCGTGTGCTGTGCTGTTATTAGGGGAGCCAATATATTTTCTCTCTTACTTTATTTTTATTTCTATATATTTTATTTTTAATCCTTGCTTGTTGCTTCTGGTATTATATAATAGGAACTAACAATTAGCACTGCTTTTAGAGGGTCTTGGAAATTAGGGTTTTGTGGGGTCGCGTGCGCGTAGGCAGGTGCGGAGCACGTCGTTTTCTCGGGACCCGATACATACCAACGTTAGCATTAGAGAGAACGAGTCAGTAAGTGTATAGCAAGAAGAAGAAGAAGGTATATTGGTGAACCTTCAATCTGGTAATACATTTCTGCTACTCAAACTTTGCCACTGTGTCCATGCTAAACAAATGTTACAGGCCAGTTGGTGGTGTTCTCTTCTTCCATCTCTACACTCATTTCGGATAGATTTAGCTTTTTTGTCATAAAATATTTATTTGAAACCATGTAAATTGTAATCATTTAATGTGTTTTTTTAATGCATCTCTTTGTAACATGTTATAATGTATAATACTCCTTTGGAAGAGTTGGAAAAGCTTATTTAATAACCCTCTTATATCTTTTTAAATTGTACCATTTAAGTTTCACAATCAAGTAATTGAATAAGCTCTTATGTGACAAATCCATTATTGTAGTGCTTATATTATATATTTATAAATGTGCTCTTTTGGTGGATAATAGTACCTCTTTCGAGAATTCCTTCGGCTATCAAATATAGAGGTTTTTAAAAAAATTATATTTGTCATTGGTCGTAGAATTGCATTACTAAATTATGTTGTGAATAAAACTCTTATTTAATTTTTATTTTTTAAGGTTCAGAAAAATTATTAAACTTTAATGATTGTCGAAATAAATGAAGAAAAACTCTAAAATGAAGGTACGGTGAATAAATTTTTTAGACCCGTAAATCCTAACAGTAGATATAAGTTTAATAAATATTCAATTCAATGAAAAGATGAGTGTTTGATAGGTGAATATAGAGTTTATTCAGATTCTAATTGATTTGTGGGTAGTTTTACGAAAAAGAAAAAGAATAAGAATCAGACGAAATTTGAACAAAAGAAGTAAATTAAAGAAATTTATCAACAATATAAACAAGTGATATAAATTTTTATTTTTAACTAAGTAATTCAGATATTATTACTGAAGGAATTTTATAATAAAAAAAGAATCAACAAAAATTTGTGATGATATTTGTAAATAATGTTATTTTTTATAATTTTTGAATTAAGTTAATTTAAAAGAAATTTGTTGAAAGAATAATTTTCATCACAAATATCATCATAAAATTAATAAATATGGGTTAGTGAATGATGATTTAAAAGAAATTATTTTTTTTCGTTATAAAAATAAATTTGGAATATTTTGGAACAATTTTGTGATGAAATTTTTGTGAAAAGCTTTTCCAAAATAAAATAATATGTTATTAATATTTTTTAATGATTTTTATAACTTTCACAAAAAATTATAATTTTTTTTTAGCAAATATTGTCATAGATAAATCCTTTTGAATTCTTTTGGTCACATATTTTATAGTATTTTCATTAGCTTTATGACTTATGTAAATGTATATATAAGTTTATGTATTTGAAATTATATTGAAATTATTTATTATTATAATCCAATATAGTCTGAAGTTGTGACTTTTATATAAATATGATTTTAATATTAAGTTGTGAACACTTAAGTATGTATATAGAATTGTAAAAGTAGTAAAGTGTACATAAAATTATTATTTTGAAATTACTGTGGCTGGATATATTTTATATGTAATTTTTTATCAACTTTATTATTAAAATACATCAAGATGAAAAAAATATTAGTAATTTTATTATTGAAATGTGTTGAGATACAAAAATCAGAGATAAATATAAATAAAGATCAAAATAAAAATATTACTTGAATTTTGAATGAACTTTAATCTAACAAAAAATTTAAAAAGCATAAGTTCAATAAAAAAAATATTTAAATGAGTATTATATATAATCTAAGTCTTATAAAACATAAATTAATATAATTTTTCTAATATATATAATAATGTAGAATATTTATTAAAATTAAAATTTTTATAAATTATTTTATAATTATTATATATATATAATATTATAAATATATTAATATAGTTACTATTATTTCTATACAAACTCCATTTGAAATATAAACTTTATACACATCCACACCCACACACTCCTTCTAATAGCAAATTCTAATCGCACCCCACCCCAACCTTAAACTCACCCACCCCTCACTCTAAATCCAGATTCATCTAGAGTACTCTTCCAACTCCAATTCTATATTTTTTTTTTAAAGTAATATTTTTAATTCAAATTTCAAAATAAATTTATAATATTAAAAATAATAATTATATAAAAAAAATAAAATTTTATTTTTAATCTAAAATCTTAGAATTATAAATTTATATATTTCTTTCACTTATATTTTAAAATTTTTCATTTAATATAAAATTTTAACTTACTTTAAACTTTAATTTATATTCTATCAAAATAACAGAAAAAACCTACTAAAAAAATCATCAACACTTAGCAATTAAAGGAAACATAAAAAACTTGTAAAAATTATCTTAAAATATCTTATTCTCTTAAAAAACAATAATATATAAAAACTTTTGCTCAAATATAAGGACTCGATACTTGCAATTGTCTTAAAAAATAGTCTGAATATGTGAAGGTAAAATATATTTTATTTATTAATTTATTATATTGGTTTGACACGAGTAAATAATATATAAGTTGAAAATTAAAGAAATTTGAACTAAAAGTGGTAGATAGTAGGGTGACTTATAAGACAGAGAGAGCATTAGAAGAAAGATTTTGGAAATATTGAGTATGGATTGGTAGTACTAAGTAGCTTTGAAAGAGGTGCTACCAAAAATATATAATAAGAGTGACACCAATAACTCACTGCATTTCCACTTTCACACATCCAACACTTTAATGGCCACTATGTCACATCCCAATATCTACAAATTTAATTGGTTAAAGCTCAACAATAACTTTATCTCCCTAACCCTTAACAAACTAAAACTCATTTTTTAAAAGTTTCGATCTTCATTCTCATCCAATGCCTGATCTGAGAGGCAAGCCAGCAATGCAAAACTAGTCAGAATGTGGTCCATCCACCAAACTTAAATCACAATTCAGATTTCAGACCAAAGAAAATTTGAATTTCTGATTATTCATAAATGAATGTCACATGAAGGAATAAAAATGGCCAAAGTCCACTCCTTTCAAGTCATCCTCATTTTTCTGAGTCCTTAGACTAGATGCAATATTTTAATTCTATTCTTTAATAAAAATTTAAGTTTCAGTCAACTTCTAATATGTAAATTATGCATGTAAAACTCTTCTTAATTAAAAAATTAAGTATTATTAGTTAAAGTTTTATTAATTTTGTGCTTTTCATATGTGGGTGCTGACCTTTAAATACTTCACTTACATCAATAGTATTTTTTAATATATATTTATATATATATATATATATATATATATATAACAGATAAATAGGTTAAATTTTTTAATAATTATAATACAGTCAACCTCAAGGGTAGTCTGTCCTAGCCTGTTTTCACCCTAATAATTAACTTAGGTTTGAAATCCTAAAAGGCCAATTATTTAGACTTGAAAAAGAAAAGCTAAAACATTTAAAAATATAAAAATAATAATAGCATAAATACATTCCACATATTCTAGAAATTTATTTCTGAAATGTTTTAAATATATTTTAGAATTAGCTATGGAGATTTTTCAAAAAAATTAGCTAAAAATACAGTTTAGAAATCAGTTTCTGCAGGAAGAAAAATACTTTTATGTAAAAAGAAAAAGAAAATGTAACAAGAGTGCGAGAAGAGAAAAAGAAGTTGTAAAAAGAAATGTCATATAACTGTCTAAAGTTTTAATGAGCCTGTATCTCAATATTGACCCTGGCCCAAGTATTTTAAAAGCTTGAGAGCGATGTTAAGTTTGAAATTTGAAAAGTTTCACAATTCAATATATTTCACGCCGAAACATACGTCCTCTAACGAGGAAGGTCGTGCTTTCTGAATCAGCACCTTCTTCAACCACCCAAACAAGTCAATGGGAGAATGAACAGGCACCAATGAAGCTTAGACCCTTATTATGACTTGACCATAATAAATCAAAATTCAAAACTACTTAATACAAGATTTGAAGTAACTACATGAATAAATCAAACAAGATATCAATATTATTAGTCTGTGATTCATAATAACGGTTGTAAAAAAACATAATGTAAGCAATATACCAAAAACAAAGAAAGAAAAAAAAAACGTACTCTAAGCATCAGTATGATATTTTTTTGCCCATTTAAAAAATATGACAGCTTATATACTTTATGAGTCGAAATTGCAATTAAAAAATTTTACTATACTTTTCAAGCCTTTAACAACAATAGTCCTAAATGTAGGAAGTTTAGAATTTCAAGCCGCATCAAAATGATGTGTATTATAAACATAAACTAAGGAAATGCTCATCACATTGAGGACTTCAATATTCCGAATCTATTCAACTGGGAAATGCGCCACATTGCAGTTGCCAGTCCATGCAATCTTCAAAATCAAAACTACTTGCACAACCCAACAAGGCATTTTGCTGTTGTTCGTAACGACAAATGTAATTGAGTCCCATAAGAAGTTTGCAAATGGCTTCCTCTGTTTTGTCCTTATCAGCGAAATACAATGTCTGAAATAGCAGCACATTTGTCCTGCTAACAATTTGGTGTTGCTCAAAATTCCTCTCACTTTGCCACCTGATCATATTATGGGCCTGTGGACCAAGCCATTTGAGTATCCCATCAAGAGTCACCTTCCAGTCATGAGCAAGAGGGGCATCATATATGGCCAAGTTCTTCACGTAGGTCTTAAGTTTGCTTTTCAGAGACAACCTTAAGCTCGTTGGTAGCATCTGATATAGATCATTTCTAGCTTCCTCGCCAACTAAATGAGGATATCTAAGGAATTTTTCTATCACGGTTATGACATTGGCATAGTGCAATGCTAGAGCACAGCCTCCAAGTGTAGAAGGAGGAGCATAAGGGGCCAATCTACTTTGGGGACCAAAGTTTGAGCTACTTAGATCTCCAGTGAAAGGGACACCACTATGAACATGATTCAGATCTCCAGAATGGCACAACTGCTCCTTCTTCTTGACCTTTTTCTCAACACCAATACTATGATAGCTTGATATGTGACTATGTTGGTCCTCACTATCAACAACACAATCATCATTGTCATCATCAAATTTTGAAACCGAGCTGCTTAAACTTAGACAGTCCATGAAAAGTTTCCCCGGACTTGTTCCACAAGGAAAACCAAAATCTTCAAGTTGAAGATATGATAATTCACCTCTCCTCATATCCATTTGAGGCTTACTAGCTGTTACCCTTGTTCCCACAGCAGTTCTCCTAGTTGAACCCAAATGATAACCGAAACCATTTCTCTTGCCATGATTGCTTTTCAACTTCTCAGAACTCAAAGGAACACCAATCTGGGCAGACACTAACCCACATTCACTTTGCATGGGTGGTGAACCTCCACTAAGCCCAAGACTAGTATTCTTCCTCCACGTAGAATCACCAAAGATCATGCAGATTCTAGCATAAATGGTACACACTGTCCTGGCCAACAACTCAACAACCTTATCAAAGTTCTGATTCCAAAGTGAAGTCTCCTTTAGATGCTTCACATCTTGCCTCTGCCATGTGAGTTTCTGCTCAAACGCCCTTTTGCTATCCTCACGCTGATTATGCTGAGACTTCTTTACTGCTTGCTCCAAATCATTCAAGACCCCCATTACAGAGTGCAAACTCCTGGTGGAACTGACATACCTCTCCATTTTCCTCACCATTCCATCCATATGCTTAACTAAGAACCCCAATTCCTTCACATCTATAACCCCATTAACAATGTCCCCATACACATGCTCAAAACCTTGCAAGGCAGGCTCAGAACACTTCCTCCCCAACCTAGAAACCACACTAGCAACACGGTTCAACTCCTCAAGCTTCTCTGCTCGAGCCAGCTCGAGGAGATAACCCTCTTCGGAGGAAACCAGGTTTTGAACACCCTGTGAGTTGGAGATCTCGTTCCTGAGCTTCACGATCTCGGGCTCTGACAAGGATCTGTGAAGGTGAACGGTTTTGGACATTACATTTGCTACTTCAAAAGAAAGAATTCCAATTACTTCTTTACTGCTACTATCTTGTCTTTTGGGGTTGTGCTTGCTCTTTGCCGAAGGTTCAAGAAGAAGAGCGTGCTTGAGATTGGCACTTACCTGGTTACCCATCTTCACAATCCAAGCTTCAGCCACCATAGCTATCTACAACTTTCACCAGATGCCCTTCATTCAAATCGCGTGATGAAACCCACAGTTCGTCAAAGCTGCAAACTTTGACGCTGAACAATGGTTTTGTGAATGAAATTGTTGGTGGGGGCAGACAGAGAAAGCAAAGGGTGCAACGAGATGGTTCGTGTGTAGCCAAAGAAAAAACTTGATGAGATGAGGAAGCAAGTAAGGAGGAGGGATGAGGGGTGTAACTGAAAAAAAGGTGCAATGAGAAGAGAAGAGACAGAAAGTGGAGGGAAAGGAGGAAGGGAAAAACAAAGGATGTATGGGATAGGGAGGGATCAGAGATTGCTTTGATTGCCATTTCAGAGGTATCCACTTTAGTGTTCAAACAAGAATCAGAATTTTGAAAAGTAGAGTCAGGGCTCAAAATTTTGAATTGAATCATTCCAACTTTTCTATTTTCTTTCTCTTCTCCTTTTCTTTTTAAAATAATCTTCTTCTTTTATATGTTTAAAATATCACTAAATTTGTATTTTTAGCAAAATACTTTTTTTTTAATTCACTTCTTTTATTGATTAAAATTTATTGAAGATAAAAAATTTGTAATATTTATCATGTGTTTAAAACAATATATAAATTCTTGTGAATTCAAGATGTTATGATGTAATATATGTTAATATAAAAGTTAAGATGTTGATTAACGTAATAAAAAACATTTGTTTCATTTTACTTCTTTATTTTTCTTTCATATTTTAGAATTTGTTCTTGTGGTATGTTAAAATTCAAGGAATGTCTAGTTATCGCATACAGCATATTAGGCCCAATATATTGCCTCTGCAGCTAGTTGCCACCTGCAAATATTTTGGGCTTTGGTTTGTCTTTTCTAGGCCAAGCCCATACAAATGGCTACATCTTCTGGATCGCAATGGAATCGGAACAATAATATCTCAGTAAGTAAAATTATATGAATGACTTCAACATTTGTTTCAATATTTGCAAATTATTACATATTTATTGATGAATTATTGGCTAGAAAAGTCTTACATGTTCTAATATGGAAGGATTGACTGGACTTAAGATTAGATTATAATTGCAACAGATGGATAAAGCAGTAATTATTAGTGATATATGAGTAAATAGTACTAATCTCCTTTTAAGGCATTTTAACAAAGACAGTTAATTTTGGTGTTAACTCCAACCATAGTTATGATGTTATTGTGTAGCATTGACCTAACTATGGTTACCTGTCCACTTACCACTATAAGATGTGTTAAAGTTTGCACATGGTAGGATGCAGTCACATCGAGTGTGACAGAAGGAACCTACCTGATGAATCTAACTTTTTAAATGGCTAATTATTAGTCTAAATCTGACCCCAATTTTAAAGATAGTATAAGGAGTAGACATTCTTTTAACTTTTCAACACTGAATATTTTGACCCATAGTTTCTTGAATTTTCTAAATTTGAATCTTCAAGTCCTTGGTTGTATATGGTATTGTTTGTTACCTGGCCCCAGCTTGAAGATTTTCTAAATTTTTCCTTCCAAAAGGGGATGCACATCCAGACATGGATGGATCCCTTGGGTGCCATCAAAGTAATCACACAGGAATCAACAACAAAAAGTACATCCAAAAGGAAATTATTGTTTATAAAAGTCTTTTTTTCTAGTTAGAGTTTCTAGCTTACACTCACAATTCTCATGTCTAATTACAACATCTTTCTTTTCTTCTCAAAACCATAATCACCATCGGATAACATATGGAACCCACCCAAGAACAATTTCACCTTCCCGTATCTGCTTCCTTTACCAAATTAAAATATTTGAGGAATTACTTAACATGGTTTCTTACACCAGAAGAACTACGTTTATATATGTTATTACTTGAAAGAGTATTCATTGCCAAAATCAATGATTTATTGGTTCTGTATTACTTACCGAATGTACAAGAATGCATTAAGCGATAAATGGAAAGCAGTGTTTTTGAATGCATGATGGAGATGTAGAGTAGTAAGGAGAA
This sequence comes from Macrotyloma uniflorum, assembly GCA_016859785.1. Lineage (NCBI taxonomy): Eukaryota > Viridiplantae > Streptophyta > Magnoliopsida > Fabales > Fabaceae > Macrotyloma > Macrotyloma uniflorum. The sequence continues at coordinate 965,205 of BDMB01000023.1, read as the reverse complement.
AAGAGAAAAAGAAAGCATGAAGATGGAATATTGCTTTGCGTATGAGCAAGCAGCATTTCTATATTTGCCGTGTAACTTTTTTTCTCATTTCCTTGCCTTCTTCACTTTCCTTTTTGCATTTTTCAGTTCCCCACTCAGATGAGATTAATATCTGCATGCCCCTGTCAATGTCGGCGCCAATATCTTTGTCTTTCACTCAACGCAACCTCCAACAATTTCATTAATAATTTCCTTAAATTTTCATAAGGAGAAAACTTACTTCAGACCATCTACGTGTAGTACTATCCTACTTCTTTTGTTGTCATAGATTCTTCTTATTTCTCCCATCATCTCTAACCTTCCTAAATTCATGTTAGGATAAGCTAATTTTTAATTACTGCCACGTGGGGTTATTAATATTATAGAAGAGGCAAATTGTGCTAAAAGTACAATTTATGGTAATTACGAGGAGTTTTGAAATGTTTTGCTGGTTGCCTAAATATCTGAGAAATTAGTGTTAAATTTCTTATTAAAGTCGTATTCATTCTTAGTGTCATCTTCACCCATGATTATGATGGACATATTGAGAGTGCTAAGTTCCTATCGAAGAATTTATTATTTAGAACTTGTATTTTTCATTTGTAAGATCTTTTCTTCAGATTCTCTCATTTTGTAAAGTTAAGTTTTATATTTGAAAACTCAAGTCCGATTTTCACTGATTATAATGAAGGTTTTGAAGAGTATTTCAAAAGGCAAAGTCTGACTTTGTTTAAAATAGTTTTATTTTAAAGGTTAATATACAATCCTGTAATGTAAACACTAAAAATAGTAAGATGAAAGTCATGTGTACCTGATGTTGGGTTTTGTGGTCTCTTCTGTAATGCAAATCATAGGCTTTTACAAAAATCAGATTCATTACTTTATTACAAATTTTAGTGTAAATAACTTAGAATACTTCATTTGCTGAAGTTTTTTTTTTTTCATTAAAACTTTAGGAATAAATATTGTTTCATGAGCATTATCTTACTTCACACATATTGTTGTGTATAAATAAGTGCATTTACTTTTACACACAACAAGCATATTGCATCAATAGAATGAATAACTTACGTGTATATCACTGTCATATAAAAAAAAAATTAAACTTTTATAAATTTGTTAAACATTCATAAATTTTAATAATGTCTATTTTCTACCTAAAAAAAAAGATAATTTGTAAAGTGATGTTTGAAAATGAAAAAAAAAAAAAAGTGCCAACAAAGTTGGACATATCTTTGAAAGATACTGGTAATTTAAATTTCAATATCAATATAAGAATCTTGTTGATAAATAATTTGTAAACTGTCTTTGAGTATGGAGACATATTTTAAATAGACATGTTGAATTTGGTGAATTTTCAAAATCAAGCTCACCTAAACTTTTCATTAATAAAAAACAGTAAAAAAGGTCAATCTGTAAAATCATGGTCACAGAGTTGTGAGATAGTCATAGAAGGAAGAATTATTTAGCAATAGGAATTGTTGTGTCCAGCAATCAATCCTCTGGACATGTGGGTTGGATAGTTGTTGTATAATACATGTTCGGAACACCACATGTGCTGCTTCCACAGTGAAGATGACATTAAAGTGTCCCTATGCCTGCCTGCTGAGTTGTTTATGGGCCAAAACTGACCCTCTCTTGGCATTGCAACTGGCAAATCTCGTTGCATCCATTCTTATGCACAAACGATGGTACCACGGTTAACTAATAACACTTTCAACTCTAAACAATGTTCAACTTCTTACTTTGGATAGATTGATCCAGATTTTTTAGTTCAAAGGCCTTATTTTGAACTCTCAAGGGAGAAAAATTTTTAAATTTTACCATTACTAATTACTAGACGAATCTGGACCACTGTGCTCAGGAAAGACCATCATGAGTAAAAATCGTTGATTGTTAGGGTATCCAACCAAGCACACGTCCGATTACAATATTGTGCCAAAAAACACATCCTTGTGTCATCCTAGTACATTATCAAGTTTTCCCTCATGAAATTCAATACAATACCTATTCAACTACAATCTTTACACACAAATTTTACGAGCCATACTATAAAATTGACCGTGTCAGACAAACAGAGTACGCGAGTCAGTCGCGAGCAGCGCACGAGTGATTTGATTCCCTTTGTTGGAAGTTGGACCCTTGAGCCGCTCGCACCCACACAAAAACCGATACAAGAAATCATTGTAGGATTCCACTGACTGGCGGTGGTGGTGTCCTTCACAACACTACATCCAAAACATCGATGAGAAAATCATTAAAAATAACGTCAATTGTTTTTTTTTTATTGTTGGAATTATTTGAAGAATCCAATAAGAGGAACATATTGCGCAAAAACCAGACATTAAGAATAGAGAGGGATAACATATGTTCCTGTGAAGTAATTTAATTTAAGGCCTCGGCTAAAAAGGGAAAAATAAAACGGGGAAAAAAGCTGAAAAAAGGAAGAAAAGAAACACACACACAGAGGGGTGTGCAAAAATGAGGTAAAGCTTTTCCCCGAAGAAAAAGGAACAATATTAAAATACAGCGTTAGATCTTCATTCACTCTAAGTATGGAACATTATCAGATGGCATCCTAACAACAACGATCTCGTATCTCTTCCTTTAGTTTGTATCTACACAGGAACAAAGGGAGGGACCATCGACACCGGTTCGTAGCAGAAGGGAGCCGCAGGGTGCTGCCATTTCTTGAAGGACACAGTGACCTTCTCCGGCTCCCGCTGCGGCGGGTCTTGCGGCGGCTTAAGCTCGAGCGGCGGCGGGGAAGGGGAGGCGAGAGGCGAGAGGAGGGGGATGGCGATGTTCCAGTCGAGAGAACGGTTAATCTGGAGGGAGGATGGGGCCCGCCGCTGCAGACGGCTGGGCTGGTGGCGGTTATTGTTTGTTTGGGGACTTGACATTGGAATTTGAGAGAAATTGAGAATTTGAGAGAAGAGAATAGAAAAGAAGAGTGATTGAGTTGAAGATGGAATGGAAATGGTGGTGGTTTTTTAAATATATATTATTAATATATAAATAAACAAGTAAATAAATAAAGAGAGTGGTAACACACGTTGGGAAGCTGAAAGTGGGTTCCACTTACCTGTCATACAGCTCGGCTCGGCTCGACTCGACTCGGCTTCACTCACTAGGTGCCTCACTATTCCTTTATGCTTTACTTTACTTAATATGCCATCCTTCTTTCTTTCCCTTTTAACTTTGAAAATCTACAACTCTACATATTCATCATCTTTTTCTTTTAAAATAGTTGTGCCTTTTCAAATATTTTTGGAAATTACCATATTATTTCTTATTTTCTATTTTTATCTCCTTAGTTTAATTTGTTTAGTCAAATTAGAATATTATTATTTAATCTTGTTTGATTGGAAGGCATTGAAAGCGAAGCGAAATGATAAAGTATTTTTGTATTTGTAAGGGAAGGAAGAAAAAGTAGAGGATGGTCAAAGTTGAATGATAGGAAGCAGAGAGAAGAATGAGTTGAATGATATTATTATAATGTAAGAGATGATGAGAGAGAATTGATATAAATAATGCATGTTTTGTTTGTTTTCTTTTGACGTTTTTCCATTATCATTACACAATAATCCCACTTATTAGGTCTCTCCCACACTATGTCACATCACACACCACTACAAACCAAACACTCCCTCTTTCCTCTTTCCTCTTTCCTCTAAATCTTTATCTTTATTATACACAATTTTATATTCATATGTCTTCTTCCGCCCTAATCTTCCAATCTTTCTAATAATCAATTTCTCATTCTTATATATCTCAACATTAACAAACCTCCTTTCATTTTCAACTTAAATACTCTTATATAAACTAACCACTACTCTTCACATTTCAATATAAAGCTTTTAAAAGTTATTTTCTTATTTGTAAGAAATTAATTCAGTCATATGAATGAAAAAGTGTAGAAGAAGATTTTGATAGAAGGTTTTGAAGATTTGGTAGAAGATGGGAAGTGTAAAAGAAATAGAAGTAAGCTAAATCCAATGGCCAAAAATCTCTTCCAATCCCACCACTAAAGTGCAGGTAACGTGGACAATTCTATACCCTAAACCTAAACCAACAATATCCACGTGTCATTCTCTTATTGCATACAAATAAATCAATAAACTGGATAATTTGGGGTTGTCCTATAAAATTGTATTTTCAAGAATTATTTTCATAAATATGTACTTCTGGTAGCATGTAAAATATCATCCCAAAAATAAAATAAAATCAACCTTTTCTTCAAATTCAATTCTTCTTAAATTTAAATAACTCCATCAAAGTAGTTACTTTAAACTTTTCTCAATTTCTATATATAAAAAATATTATTTATACTTTTAACTTAGTCCCTTACTTTCAAATTATTCATATCTCTCTAATTACCATCAATCCTCCACAATATTTAAAAAAAATATTTATTTTAAATATTTTATTATTTATAAAATACAAAAAAATTAATGTAATTTAATCAATACTTTTTAATTGAATTAAATAATAGATTTAATGATAATAAATTTAATTTAACTTATATATATATATATATATGAAGGAAATATTTTTTTTTTATGTTGATTATACTTATAGAAGAACAAATATCAAAATGATATAAATTCATATAAATGATCTTCTTTCTATTTTAATCACTGAAAATGAAATTTAATTTATCCATATTAACCAGGTTTAGTTTTATTCACATTAATTAAGAAAAGTGAGAAAGTAATAGGCGTATAGATTTTCACTGAATTTATTATATAATTAATTAATAAAAATATAATAGATATACTATTTCAAATATTTACTATATCTATAACTAACTTATTATATTTATCAAATTATAATTAAATAATAATATAAAAATGTTTCATTTCAATACAATTTTTTTTGTGTGAATTACTTTAACCTTTTATTCATTTGGATGAATTTATTTTAGAATTTATAAACAAAACAATTTTTTTTTTGTAAATGTTACAATTTAAATAATAAAATATATCAAAATTAGATTCAAATCTTTTCTAGACATATGATGATTGTTTAGAGAAAATTTCTCAAATATGTATAAGAGATAAAAATAAAAGAAAAATCTTTTCAGAAATTAATAATATAAAAACAAAATTATGTTTTATAAGTTAATATTAATTTATATATAAATTAAATATCATAATTAAAAAAATTAATAAATATATAAAGTTAATTTATATTTAAATTTATAAAAAAGTTAATGTTTTTATTTATCATTCTTTTTAAATATCTCTGTAAACATAATACTGTCTTTTGTAACATCTAAGCAATAGCATGTATCTTGGAGCTTTATCAAATTTATGACATACCCTACTAAACTCTTGAGATATAATAACTTTTTTCTTCCCATAATCTCTGAAGTTAATTCCATAATAATCATGAGTAACTTTAATATTAATTGAAAAAAATGTGATTATTGTGATTTGTGAAAAAAAGACATTTTCTAGATGTTGGACCTACCACCTAGTTAGAGATCAAACCCAGAAATAAAGTGATAAATAAATGCATAATATTTGACTATCATAAAAGGTACTGTAGTTGGTGATTGAATAATGTTAACCAAGCAACATGAATAATCAAAGACCATCCCCATGTCCTTGGATAGGAAAACAATAGAAAAAAAAAAATACTGTTTGTCCACAAATACAAAGGAATCAGTATTATTTGATAAATGTGAGATCACTTGGATAATCTTTGAATTTGAATAATCAATTTATTATAAAATAGTTCTATTGTACATCAATTGATATTGGTAATTGAGTCTTAATGTAAAATGTTTGCATAATGTAATTTGGGATAAATTTGAGTTTGCAGACTAAATTTATAAAAAAAAAAAAAACTATTTTTTAAAATTAATTTTTTAAACAAACTTTTAACCTACAGAAATAATTAAAACAAATAAATCACTGAATTTAATAAATTCAAAATATAATTTCCATAAATTATTATTATTATTATTATTATCATTTCCATAAATAACTATATAATTTCACCATGACTTTCACAGATGAAATTAAATATACATATTATTATTTTATACTGTCAATTTATGTTAAATACATTTCAAGTGAGGTATAATTTTTAAGTTAAACCAGTTATTTGATATATGAAAATAAACTAAACAAACTCACCTCTCTTAGTAAGTTTTCTGATAGAAAATAATTTATCAAATTTTTTTAAAATATTTTTCTCTATCATTAAACTATTAAATATATTTTTATTTTTATCATTTATTTTTTAATATAATAATTAAATAAAAATCAATAATTTGAAAATATTATAATTACAAATTAATTTTAACATAAAATATCATATTATGAACTATAAAACTTATTAAGTTAAATCAAACTTTAAAATAAAATTATTTTTTAAAAGATTTTTCTCTTTTATTATACTACTAAAAATACTTTCATATTTTAATATAATAATTAAATAGTAAAAATTTAAAATATTATATAATTGCAAATTAATTTTAACATAAAGTAATAATCAGTCAAATTTTAAAATATAATTATAGGGTCGGCCATGAAAGCCAACCCTTTTTGAGTTCCAGAAATTATGTCGGCCATATGTCTTGATAGCCATACAGCATTTACCAGTCAAGGGTAAACGTGGCATAATTAGCCAACCGACCCTTTTTAAGTTTAAAAGATGAAACTTCACCTTTATTTATAAGAAATAGCTACTAGTCTTTTCTCTAATGTTTCCGATGTGGGATCTCAGATGACAAATTAGGATACTGTTCTGTTTTAGTCTTGGGTACCACACCATTTACAGTACTGTTTTTCTCTTTATTCAATAACGGTATGAAAAAACAGTATTAAAATTATAACATACATATCACTATATTATCTATCAGTAAAGAAAAAGATAAAAAAATATTGGAAGAAATAAAGGTTTACATTTGAATTAAAATGGAATTGTACAATTGTAATCATTTAATCAATCATTCTTTATATCAGTATTTATTTTTTTCTATTTTCATTGCAATGTTTCTTCAACATTTTGTTAAGAATTCATGTAACACATAGCTTGAGCTTGAAGATAATAAGAATCCTTGTATTTTTTGCTACTCCCCACGTGAATCCCATTATGAATCCAATCCTCTCTGTTTATCCATGCATCCCTACCTAGATCAAGTACTCCAAGAATCTGCAATGACATATATAAGCTGTATGAATAAAAAATATATTACCGCTAATGCAAAATCCCCTAGAACATTTTAATTAAAATCTAACAAAGAACATTTCCAATCAAATACTATACTAACTTAACGCACACAAATTTACTTTTATGAACATGAAATTGATCATTTTTATTTAAAAAGAAATAATGATAATTTACATATGGAAACAATAAATAATCATAAAATATGTTATGTGTTGGTTTTTGCTAAACTCAGCTCAGTCACATATTATAACAATAAATTCATGAATTTGATGACTTTCAGAGCTAAATAATTAGTTCGTTTTCCAATAATTTAAGGTTTTATATAGCTAGCAATGAGCAAATATTACTAAATCAGCATTGAAAGACAGTGACAAAAAGAATCATTAAAGAGTAAGCCAAGAAGAAATTCATGAAATAAGAAGTGAAGCATGATAGTCATAAATAAATGTTCAACATACCACCCCGCCTTTCCAAGACACAAACATTGGATTTGTCCTTGATTGTAGAACCTTAAGAGTCATGTACAAATGGTATTACGAGAAGTCAGAGACAGAAGTAATTATAAAGAAAACAAAAAACAGATTAAACCTAATATCTGCAAAACAATTATACAATTTAATAGTTTGACCTTGATTGAATAGTGATCAAATAATGGTAATTAAATACCTATCTTTTAACATTATAGAATATATTAACTAATAAATTAGATCATTTTCTCTGTCTTATTCTATGTCTTACAAGATAAAGACATAAAGTGATAATAATAGACTAAATAATCATCATCGGACAAATTCCGCTCTTGACTTTACTTATAGCTTGGCATTATTTGGCTCAAAAATTTATTCTGGTTAAATTAAAAATAAAAAAGGTTTGCCACTAGTTTCACTAGTTTTAGACTGGTTCTGCCAATTTCTATTGGTTCTTTGCTAGGTTGAATGGATGGACTGGATACCTGACTGATTCACCTCTCCAATGAAAGGCACCACCAGTTCGGTCCATTTTATTTTCTTTAATCAATGTTTATGGATGAATTATTCAGAGCACATTATAACAATTATATGATGTGCTAATGGCCACATGGAGCAGATTTGGATACATCAGTAATGTATAATTTTAAGTACAAATAATTAAAAATAATCATTAGATATTAGATAATATGATAATAAACTAACCTCCACAGTATCAATTGCTTCATTTGGAGGAATGGCATGTAAAACTCTGAGACAGAAGAATAGTGGATTCATCCATCAGCTTAATATCATGATATAATTAAAGAATCATTCATAACACTGGAGTGTTGAAATTCAGCATGAAAAATGGAACTAATGATGTTAAAACAGGATGAGGAAAAACATAAACAAATAAAATAATGGGCACTGCAAACTGTACAGTTCTGTAAGAGAAAAAGTACGGAATAATGGATAATGTAAAACAGGATGAAGGAAAAGAAGCATCCAAATCAGACAAATCTCATTAAAATCATAAATAAACTATAAAAGAAAACAATAGAATTTACTTGAATGTTGAAGTTAAGAAAAAGCTCAGGTCATCAAATAAATGAGATTATGTTTTCATGCCAATATAACACTTAACAATATCACACTAACAGGAAGTTGGGAGGGAGCAGAGGTTTTCCCTTTCAAGGTCAGGGCCACAGGTGATATTTTACAGATGACCTTCAAATGAATAAACACTACACATGAATTAAACCCAAGAAATTTTTATCGATGTTGTTTGATCCCATCAATTGAGCCAATTCTCATTGGCTAGTTTTTCATTTTCTTTAATATGAAACAATACATGAATTATCATTGCAAACATCAGTATCAGCCAATTAACTTAGTCGGGTAGGTAAATATGATAAGGTCAATGAAAATTGGAACAAACCTTTCTTCAACTGCTGCAACTAAACCACTTGTCAAAGCCACCCCGCCAGTCTATTCCAAATAAATGTGTCAATTCCTTCTAATCAACATGTAATATTAAGACAATTATACACCAAGATCAACATGTAAAACTCACCAATTGTATGCTACAAAATAATTTTCTCTGGATGTCTATGCGACCTGTGAACACAGCACTGGACAATTAAACAAGCTTCAAATTTATGCATACAAAATGAAAAAAAAGGACAAAAAATTACCAGTTGAGAGAATGCAGTTAGTAATAGCCTCTGCAAGGCCCACTTTTTCTTCTTTTTTTGGCTTAGTTGAAAAAATGGGATAGCTTTCCCACATTGGTAATCCTCCATTAACATTGGGATAGAAAGTCTCTGATATGTCAGACCTCCGGGAAAAATCAATATGCCATGTATCTTCAAGCATATCCTCATAGTCGTGAAACCTAGTCAGGGAAACCACTAGGATTATGTAAACATATAATTGTTCAGAAACATGCTCACAGCACCGAAAGAATTTCTTGAATCCACTAACCAAGTGCGAGGAGGAGGAGGATACACATCAGGAACTAAAAGCTTTGGATAGAACAATCCCATAGGAGGGACCTATGCAATAATCAACATCACTTTCTAATTATAGCATTGTTCAAAGTAAAAATGTGAGGTCAAGCGAAAAAAAAAAAAAATCAATGGAGGGTACATACATTAAGAGTAGTAAGTCTTATCTTGTGAGATACAGCTGGTCCTTTGTCCTCATATTGATGAACTACTGCAACGGCATCAAGTTCCTCTTCCTGTAGACAAGACACAAGATAATTAAAAAAAAGGATTCCAGTTTGGAAACAAGTAAACACTAAAGAGGTGCAGCAAGTCTGATATAAAACATCTCATTCCCAGAAATAACAATATAAACACAAAAAAGTATTTTTAATAACAAATTAATCTCAGAATTTCATCGACATCACTTCTCCTTTTTTATAAGAAGGATGTTTTGTGCTGTAATGCAACCTGTGATGCCGCACATGATACATACAATACAAGAGAGTCTCACTTGTTTTATTTATAAAATTTTCATATTCATGTTATTTAGAAACAAGATAAACGTATCTACAGGGGAACAATTGTGCTGCAAGTTGCAACTAATTTTCAAATTAAAAGTCAAGTTTGCACTCAATAAAGTTGGGTCTAAATTACTCAGGGAGATGTCTGCAAACTAGCAAAATGAGCTAAAGTAGTAGAACTGACCTTGATTTCACAATATGTCTCTTTCAGTTGATTTAACATTAACAGATCTATAGGCTTTCTGAAAACATCTGTACGAATTTGTGGCCAAGTCTGGTGATGTCTTTGGGTCCAGAGAAGGCCCCTTGTTATATCCTGAAAGTATGAAGTTGTTATTTACATAATGACATAAAAAACTACCAAAAATATACAAAAATTTGGAACATAAAATGTGGTCAGCTACATAATTCAAAGAAACAAATTGAAAATAGAAACAACATATTACAGAATGGAGAATCAGTAAACATTGACAAACAAGGTTTACTTTAATTACATGAGACACGGGGTTTAGAAAGTGTTGCTGAATAATTTTAGCAGTAGGAATTATAGAAGTCAATGTTATGTAAGTGGTTCTTTGACAAGGTAATACAGCTTTGTTGAAAACAAAAGTTCTTATACTAGTAAATCTTTCATCCAATTATAACTATCCAATTGTTCAATTTGTTCCCCTATCATTTAGGCCTTTTTGGGATGCCTAGGTTAGTTGAAGACTTTTGTTTGGACCAATATACTTCATAGGATAAATATTGTTGGAAAGTCACCTTAAATACAGTCAACCTAGCTTGTCTTAGTTGAGACATCTTTCGAAACATCCTTAATTGTCACCTCATCAAGGGTGATGATTAGTCTCACATAAACTAGAGATACGAGTTGAATAGAGCTATGAGTTAAATAGAGCTTAGACAATCCTCACCTTACAAATTGGTGTTGTAGGGTTGAGATAAGTCCTAAGTTCAAATTCTAAGAAAACACTTTTGTTTGGACCAACATAGTTTAGTTTATACACGTTACATGTGAAAAACATAGTTGCTAAATAAGCAAAGAAAAAATTGAGTCAGAAAAACAAAAAATAGGTATATCAAGCATGACGGTAAGTGAATATTTTCCAAGTTTTGAATTATTTTAAAACATTAGTAATGGGTAGAAGTATGCAACTATCTTTTACCTCACCACCAAAAGGTAAAGTCTTTCCAGTTGAAGGTAGAGCACCTCCGTCCTAAGCAACAAGAGAAGAATTTAAATGCCAAAATTAGTCACGTGTTGTTTTTCATAACAATCTGAACTATCATAAAATAATATTAGACACAAGCTAATAGTTGGAGTTGGTATATGTGACCAATAGCAAAAGTATATTCAGAATATTAAGAAGATATTTTACCCTATAAGTTGTTTTATTGAAGTGACCAAGTAAATCCAATGATTGGTAAAAAGTTTAAATCATTAAAACATACATCATAATCAACAATATTTAGTTGTTACGATTACCACGGCCAACATAAGATTTATAGCCAACCTCACATAGTGGAATTTTTTTTCGTTATATCTCTCTAACCATAGTTACTAATCCAAGATAGCATCATGGAGCATTATTTGATCCATAGCCAACCCCACCTATGTAGTGTTTGACCTAACGTATTCCGAGCTTCTCTTTCCCTAATAAAATACCAAAATAGAGCTTCTAGAAAAGCCATTTGGAGGAGCTTCTACTTTTCAGGAAAAGGAAAGCCCAGATAAGTGGGGGGAAACACTAATCTAGTGAGAAAAGGCTTGGTTGTAGTCATATTAATCAACACATGAAAGCAACCAAGTGATTTGAATTTAACTTAATTTGTCACCAAGAGTGTCATTTTAGAAAATTTAAGGACCTCTTTCAAAAATTGAAGGATAGCAGAAAAGTAATTGTTATTTTCCTTACTAATGAAGGTACAACAACTGAACTGAACACAGTTTTCCACACTACCAAATTTGAAAATTCAGGGTGGTTACTTCAAAATGAAGCGAAGTTCAGGGAGCCTATATACATTTTCTGCTGTAATTAATCTACCAGGTGGTGCTGGATAAAAGCACGGTGATATGTTGATCTACATACAGTGCTTTGGTTAATCTACTTCCAAATTTTCTTCTGTTAAGAGTAGTGGATCATCGAACTATTAATTAATCCATAAATACAATTTTTAGATTTATGCTCGGGCAAATGTTACATGATACATCATTTAGTTATTCCTTCTTCCAAGATATCCTAATAGAAAACTACAAACTAAGTGCTAAACAAGATATGTTGAATAACAGCTACAAAATAAGTTTCATTTACCTCAATGCATATAAGTGATGTCACCTGAGCACCAATATTCACAACACATGCTGTTGATAATCCATTTCCAAAAACTGCTGCAATACCTTCCTGGCCAAGTCAAATAATCCATATGAAAACTTTTAGAACCTAATTAAGAAACCCTGACATAGATCAAATAAAGCATATTTGGTCAAATGCTGTATTGTTTGATCTCCACCACCCCCATTCTATAAATAAATTTCATCATCCATCAAGATCATGATCGCTGATGTAGATTAAAGATACAATGACCATTAGAGCACAATGGATTTGTAAAGCAAGAGTAAAAAGTTTGAGACTGGGGAAATTCATAAAGTCGTATTCCAACAGTAAGACCCTGTTTTATTTGGAAAGTATTAACCAAAACTATGACTGTGAAATCACCCAAATCGAGGGCAAGAACTGAACTGCTTTGCTAAATACACATTAGTTCATTTCCCTCAATTTTCGTTACGAACATGCTTGATTCCAATCTTGAGGGAATGAACCCACTCCTCAAGAATGAGGCTTGCTAATGATACCAATATCCGTCTATAATAGTCAAGGGAGTTAGGAAAAACCTCAGAAGTAATGTTAAAATATTATCAAGAGCAGCAACAAAACAACTATAACCACAATAAAGAATATTTATCATCTCAGAGATTAATAGTCAATTATACCTGCAATCATCATATGAAGTTATAACAGCAAGATAGAAGGTCATACCTGGTGTACCACTGCAGAGCCAAAGCAGAGTTCTCGCAATACTAAAGTTATAATTTCCTTTATTTCTGCTTGTGGCAAGGACAAAAACATAAAATGATTATATCAAGAGTGGGAAAATAAGAATTCTAAAAAAAATGCAAAATAAATAAATATATGACAACTATTTATAACAGTTTAAATGAACTAATTGCCAAATACCGCGATTGTCAAATGTTTCTGGCATCACAAGAACAGCAGAATACATATTTCTTTCATTGCGAGGAATGTGCAGTTTCTCTATTAAAATCCAGTCCCAAATTGTATGTAGATCGTCAAGTACCTGCATAATAGGCAAGTGATAGTGAAATAAAATGAGAGCTAGAAATGTTGTCAAAGACACTCAAAATTCTCACTACTGAATCACGATAAGTACTTAATCTCAAAGATATGGTTAAAATTCAGATATCCTACACACATATATATATCTAGTCTTGCAAACTTCACACTCCAAATATTCAATCTTGGGCATGAAGGCGGATGAGTCAAGTTGGTCCACATCAGCTAGGAATATGACCATAATACTCCGAAGGCTTGGGCAATCATCTTCCTTTGAACTAGCTCTAGGGTTCAGTTATTAGACCCATTTCCAATAGTTTATTTAAGCAACTCAAATGACCCTAAATTACTAGGAACACTAGGTGTATCTATCAGAAAATGTATGTTGATGATATTGTACTTATGATCACCATTACATTTCTAAGTTAAAATAACATCTTTATCTTATTTTTAGACCAAAGACCTTGGCAAACTCAAATATTTCTTGGAAATTGAGGTAGCACAATCCAAGAATGGAATTGTTATTTCTCAAAGAAAGTATACATTGGAAATTTTAAAGGAAATTGGACTAATGAATTCAAAGTCCATTGACACACCCATGGATCCCAATGCCAAACTCCTACTAATCAGGGGGAGCCACTCTCAAGTCCTGAGAAGTACAGACGATTGGTTAAAAAATTGAATTATCTTACAATTACTTTGAGAAGTACAAACAATTGGTTAAAAAATTGAATTATCTCACAATTACTCGCCTTAACATCTCTTTTGCAATTAGTGTGGTAAGTCAATTTCTTAATTCTCCATATGAAGGACATTGGAATGTTGTTATTTATATACGGAAGTATATTAAAGGTTCCTCTAGAAAAGGTTTGCAATATAGACACAATAATCAAACTAAAGTTGTGGGTTACTCAAATGCAGATTGGGCAGACTCCCCTTCTAACAAGAGATCCACCTTCAGATATTAGTAACAATTTGATCTCTGAGAAAAGTTAGAAGCAAAATATTATGGTAAGATCTAGTACACAAGTAGAATACATAGCTATGATCTCCAATATCAGTGAGCTTATTTAGCTCAAACAGTTGCTTAAAGAATTAAGATTTGGAGAGGTCAAACAAATGACTTATATGTGACAATCAAGTTGTCATTCATATTACCTCAAACCCTATATTTCATGAAAGGACCAAACATATTGAAATTGCTTGTCACTTTTATCTAAGAAAATATTGTATCCGAAGACATCAAGATTCAGTTTAACTTTAATGATCAACTGGTTGATGTTTTCACCAAATCATTGTTGGGACCTAGAATTGATTATATTTGTAACAAGTTTAGTGCATACAATTTATATGCACCAACTTTAGAGGGAGTGTTGGATGAAACGGGCTTAGGCTCATCACTTAGTATTTTTTCTTATATATATATAACCCTATGTGCTCAATACAAATTAGGAATTCAGCCTGTCTCTTTATCCTTTATCTTTACAGTTTTGAATGAAAAGAATTGAAATGAGATGACTTCATATTACTCTAGCCTTGTCTATCCATAATCTCATGCTGTCAATCAATTGAATATTGAGAAGCCGCAAAACATAACTTAGAAGCTCAAAAATCCATAAATATCAGGCCAATAAAAACCCATCAAATCAGTATATGAAATTTCCTGACTAAGAAAATAACCTCTAGTGAAATCAGGACAATAAAAATCCTACGAAAATGGATCAACCTCTTGTTAACAGCTTAACCAGTTCAAAAACAGATGGTTCAGAAGCACAGCACAGCTGAGAAGTATGTAAGAGGCTCCTACTCCTGGTAAAGACACCAGTATCTAACACTGGAGCATGTAAGGGACTGTGAAATCTACTTCTATCATGCCTTTACTGAAACAATCATTTGAAGGCCACATTGGGCTTTCAAGGAGAAGATTTACTTGGACAGAGTAGGAGTGCAAATTATACAATTAATTCATAATGAACAAATTATCCCAAAAGCTTTAGCTATTAGGTGAAGACACACAAATGGTTTTATATTAAATCTCGTATAGATTCTAACAACAAGATTTAGAATTCAGACTGAGCAGAGGCTTCTAATTTAGAACCCAGTGTTGATTTTTCCATACATCAATACAAAAAGTGAAGGCGTGGAGTTCGAGGTGAGTATGCAGGATCACTGTACAATTAGAAGAATTTTCCTTTAAATGTACCTTCATCACAACAACTCAATACCTTCCCAAAAACCTTGCTTGCACAAAGTGTGGAGATTAGTAATAAAACTGGAGACAAAGATACCTATCCCACGCACCAAATGCCAAATTAATGTTGAAAGGACACAGAAAATCCCCTCATATAGCATTAGGTTGTCAAGAGGCTTTACAAGTACATTTCTTTTCTTTTTCTATCATGATTAATCTGTTTAAGTAAAAATAAGCACAAGAAATGTGGTATAAATTTTCAGGAATAAGCAGTTAAGGATGCCTATTTTAAGAACAAAACTATTGTTATGTAGCAATAGTATATTTACTGAAGATTGTATATCACGTGTTTCCCGAATCGTCAAAGCATACAATTTCAACATATTACTCAGAAAATCTACTATAAATTTGCAGGAATAAGCATGCAGGGTATACATACTTTTAAAAATAAAACTTTTGTTATAGATTCATCAATACAGATACAAACGTAACAAATATGTTTTGCCATTACATTATGATGCAACACTTAACTTTATGTTACAATACAGAATTCTAAAACTACATAATATATACATTTTTCTGCTCACTAATTAACTCTATGGCATCTAACTAAAATTACTAACTTGCACCAATAGTATTCTAGTTTGAAAGTGATAATTACCTGCTGCATGGAATAATGTTGTGAAATGTTCAAGTGTCCTCGGCGGATTGGACGACATATACAATACGGCTCAGTTGGGGATATTCTTAATGCTTCATCGCCACAAATGAAATCTTTGAATTTTCTTTCACTAGCATTAAGATCCTTTGAATCTGTAACTTCTTTTGGATCCAAAGCCTCACCAGTCTCATCTTTACTTGAAGTTTCTACAAGGGCCAATTAGTATACAATTCATAGCATAGTGCTAATTAATATTAAAATAACAAAGCATTTAACATCGCAACTTCTTGCTTCTAAGTGAAGACCTCAGTTCCAACAAAACAAGCAGCTAATCAGACCAAACAATGAAAGAAAAACTGAAAAAAAAAAATAAGTAACATGTTTTAATTTAACGCTACTAAAAAAAGGAAAACAATAAAAATTATCTTAAAGTGTCTTTTCATATAAGAATTGAAATGTTTATAATAAGATAGGGTAATGCATCAGCTCTAATATTAATTTGTTTAGCATAATACTCATGAAAGTCACTATGCTTTTCATATAAGAATTGAAATGTTTATAATAAGATAGGGTAATGCATCAGCTCTAATATTAATTTGTTTAGCATAATACTCATGAAAGGCACTATGCTTTTCATATAAGAATTGAAATGTTTATAATAAGATAGGGTAATGCATCAGCTCTAATATTACTTTGCTTAGCATAATACTCATGAAAGGCACTATGCTTTTCATATAAGAATTGAAATGTTTATAATAAGATAGGGTAATGCATCAGCTCTAATATTACTTTGTTTAGCATAATACTCATGAAAGGCACTATCCAGCTCATATTAGGTACTTGGTAAAACAAACTTAAATGAATAAAATGCTGCTAATTGACATAAAACATATCTAAAACCACAAAGGTAACCCAAGAGCTCGGGAAAGTAGTAGGGAAACGCAAAGAGGCCAATTTCCTCTTACCTAATGATACAGATGAATTAGTGGCCTCCTCATAGACATTAGTCCAAGTGAAGGGCAAATGTTTCCTGATAATATGAGGATTGTGTCCATCAACACGTCCCATCTGCACATTATATACATTGAACGTCACAGTACTAATTTAGAAAAAAAGTAGCTTACACTTAAGTTTTATTGTCGTATAGTAATCCAAGAAAAAACCAATAAAAACTTCGTAAGTATTTGATAGAAATTTCCAAATAGATTAGTTTTGCCTGAACCTGAGAGTGGGAACGTGACTTTACAGAAATCTTAGATTCATCCTCATCAACATGTTTGTAGATTCAATGAATAACCAGCTAAGAAAATCATTCCATAACTTATCTATCGTGCACTCTTACTACATAACCTATTATTTTGCTTCTTTTTGTCTTCTATAATTCTCCAGTTTTATGTGCTAGATTTTGATCTATTTTTATTCAAAATAACTTTTATTAGAAGAAAACAATGATGGAAGGAAGAACTGTCAGGGTGATACACGAGTGAAGTGACAAACTTCATGAGATTATAAGGACACGCATTGAATATATCTTCAAATCATATATGTATAAGCAATATCAGTATAAGTAATATATAAAATATAAAATCTAAGTTAAGCATATAAATCACATTTTTATGTATATTAAGGACTAAAATAGCAGAAACCTTTGTAGAAAAGTAAGAATGTTCAAAAGGGTCAATAAAATTACAATGCTATTTCCTTAATGAATGATATATTTGTCTATGACCATGTTTGTCTTCTGCAGTTCATCACTTATCTTCAGCTCATAATATTTGATTAAATCAAGTACTATAGAATTGACACAGATATCGCACAACTTGAAATGCAATGATTTGAAAGGGGAATATTAATCCCATGCTTAAACATATCCTAAGAAAATCTGGGCAGGTCCAAACATTATTACGACACAGACTACAGTAACACAGCAAACAAGAAAAACAGATCATACAAGCAAACGGGATGAGTTCAATCACTTGAACTGAATAAACATTCCACATACCTTGCGAGGGAAAGAGTTACTGGGAGCTTCTTCATCCAAAAATGGTATCTTCAACAATGATGCAATCTTTTTTTTTTAAGAAAAGGGGACAAATCCATATTAGCAATCTGTAATATAGAAATTACAGAATCAAAGTGTGTCATAACTTACAGTATTATAAGCTTTTTCCCTTTCCTTGTGCTGTTCAGGTACAACGTGACTATTGAGCATCTAAAGGCAAAAAAGTAAAAACAAACAACAATTGAAGTAAAACATATATGCATGCCAAAAAAAAGGAGGAGGGGGAAAGAATACAATACAGTATAAAATAAAATAGTCAAATTATCAGAAAAACCTGATCTATGACATTCCCCTCAGTTTGTTTGGTGTGGCGAGCAATGCAATGAGGAATTTTAAAAGGGGTGTCTTGAGAAGCCAAGCCAATCCTAATATTTGCAGAACCTGAGTAATATGGGAATGGTATCAACGAAATTAGAGTATTTAAGCGCCTGGAGTTGATTTTGGGAAGAGTGTGACAAATGGGCAGTGAACAAAATTGAATATTTTGCATACCTGGGTTGATAACAACCAGGTTGGAGCCTCGTTCTGAAATAATTTGAGAAGGAAGCGCGGATTTAAGGTAATCCTGTGACATGAAGACATCCCCGACATGATATTTGAGAACAAAATTGTTGAAAAAGTAATTTTGACAGAGAAAGAGATTGTACCATGGGAAAGAGAGTAAGTTGTAGTTGCAGTTGCAGAGCGAATAGAGTCACAAAGCTTTTCAAATTTGGTGCATTTTTTTTTTCTCCTTTCAGCCTTTGTTCTTCTTTTCTGGGTTATTCTCAGTTCAAAACTGAGAAAACTTTTCATAAAGGTTCCTATCTCAAATCTTCTAAATTATATAAATTATAATTTGCAAATACACCTTACATACACACATAATTGCCATGGTCAAGTTTTTAGTTTTAAAATATGAATTTTAAAATAAAATATATTTACTTCTTTTTTTTCAGGTAGCCTAATACGTTTATATAAAAATAAAAGGGAGATATAATAATTTTTTAGGTTAAGTTGTAAATTTTAATCTTTTAATATATGATTTTAATTTTCTACTTTTTTTTTCATTTTAGTTTTCAAATTTTGAAAAACACTATTCGAGTTTAATCTTTAACTTTATATATATGTATATATATGTATATTAATCAAACTCTATAAATTATATTTAATTAATTAAAAATATATATATAATTGATAATAAAAAAAATTGTAAATTTTTTTAACGTATAGAGATTAAGATTGAAAAATAAAGAATCAAAACCACGTATTAAAAATAAAAAGAGATTAAAATTATAATTTAATCTATTTTTCGTTAAATTTTAAAATATCTTTACACCACTTTGAGAATGTAATTATCGTTTTGAAAAAGGTTTCATTATTTTTTTCCTACTGATTATTTATTTTGTTTAACTTTTTTCCTTTTTTTTTTATTTTCAAATTGATGGTCTCCACATTTTTAAAGGCGCCTTCTAAAAATTATTCATATATATATCATAAATACTCATAAATACTTCATAAAAATATAATTTCAAATAAAAATATTTTAAAAGTATTTTTCAAATATAAATCATAAACATTTTAAAATATATTTTTAATTATATTCTCGATATTAATAAAATGATGATTTAGTAGAAGTTATATGTGTCAACCTAGCAAACTTTTAATAAATTGATGAAGAGTTTAAAAAAAATATTTTTAATATTTGTAAAATGTTGATTTAATTAGATATTACATATATGAACCTATTAAACTTTGAGTAAATTGATGAAGAGTTTAAGAACAACTATAACATAACTAAAATAAGAATGAAAATATATAAAAGGTTTTGTATAATGGTCACAATAGGAGGAATAGACAAAATTTATTTTATTACTTCTACGTTTGAACATTGATATATGTTCAATTTTTTGTATTAGTTTATATGTATGACACACCTTGATGTCAATTAATATTTTTATATTATTATAATTTTCATATTATTATAGACATCATTTAAAAATTATTCATATATATATATATATATTTACATTTGTCATGAATATTCATAAATATTTCTTAAAAAAATATAATTTCAAATAATTTTTTTTAAAAGTATTCTTTAAATATAAATCATAAACATCTTAAAATATAACCCAAATAAAATTATATCATACGATATTAATATATATAAAATTAATATTTCTAAACATAAATTTAAATAAGTTGCAATACAAAATATAAATTTTAATAAAATTAGCTTATCTAAAATAAATTTAATTTTTTAAAGTTACTAATATTTTTGTCACAAACAACATTATTATGATAACTTCATTTTAAAAAAAAATATGAAATTGAAAATGATTAATAGTTTATATGAGAATATTAATTTTAAAATTAAAATAAAATATTAAAAAAATATTTTATAAGTTAATTTAGAAAGTAAACAACTTAATATAAATATTTTAATATTAATAGATATTTTACGATGTTGGAGTGTATAAATTAGGGTAATTAAAATTCTCATCCGTTACTCATAGGCACATGTATCCGTTAAAAGTATCAATCTTTTATCCATGGATATATATATTTCATTCCCGTTTGCCGCCCAATCAGAACCCTTTTTTGTTTAATTTTTTTTATCAAATGGAATATGGATATCCACGAAATCAGGTGTTAATGACACAAATCTTCCTACCATTTGTGAACTCAGGCTAAAGGGTACTGTAGTCTTTTCATTCTTCATTTTATTCTTTTGAAATGGTTCGAACTGATGAAAGCTAAATTTTAAAGTTTAAAGTGAAATGTTCAAACCCAACGAAACCAAACAAGTGCGCCACACACATTGGTGGTGTGTTCCCAGTTAAGGTTGAACCGCAGTTGCTATTTGAGATCCTTTGTTGGTTCATCTGCCTTCACTCAGATCCATCACACCCACCTTCTGTTTTAACAGGTAACGTCACAAGCACTTGTATTTTCCCCTTCCGATCTCTCACCACCACATTCTGTTCCCAAAGCAACTTCTTAAAGAATGTTCTGGGAATTGAATGAGAATGTCGAGTTTTAGAAATTCTGAATTTTCCTTTTTCTTTTCGTACATTTGGGTGCTGGGTGTCTAATTTCCATTGAACATTACAATAAGCCTTTGTGGGGGCATCTTGTTTCAAAAACTAATGTACTTATGCAGAATGTGTAAATGTTATTGTAATTAATTAATTTAATAATTGATGTATATAGATCAGTTGAATGTGATGTAGATCCTGCAGAACTCACTATGAGTAAAGCATTTTCATCAAAGAAATCTTCCTCTTTGCCCCCACCACCTACACCAATCACAGTTGCATCATCATCATCCTGTGCAAAAAAGAAGCGAAGTCCTAGAAGCCCTTTGCAGGATCTCAACCGCACTTCCAGCAGCAGCAACAGTAGTTATGCTTCTAGCTGTGTCTCCACTGAAGCCCCAAAGGGATGCCTCAGGTTTTTGTCATCCTCTTCTTTTAGAACCCCTGCCCACAGACCCAAGAATCTCATTAAAACTCCCAGCTCAGCCCCTCATGCAGCTGCATTGAAACTGTCAAAATCTAATTCCTCCAAGGAGAACATTCCAAAGGGTAATGCTGGGTTGAAAACTAAGACACTGGCATTGGATAAGACCCGGAATCATAGGAAGAAGCCCCCTTGCCTCTACCAATGGCAGTCTGGGAAGAAATCCAGTTATAGGACTGGTCAAAGCCAAATGTCTAAGCCTTGTTCCACTTTCAATGACCATGGCAAGTTTTTACCTAGGTTGCGATCTGCATCAGAAGAGTCAAAGGAAAAAGAGAATATCTTAGGAAGCAGAAATGATAATGCTGGTGAGCATGCCCATGTCAAATTGTGTCATGGTGATTTAAATTTGACTCCTTCAAGTAAAAAGGCTACTGGGTCGTATTTGAAAGAAGTTAGAGCTTTCGGGGATGTCGAGGAGAATCCAAATGCAAGCATTAGTAGAACACCTCCAATTCATAACTCTGTTTCCCCAGAGATACAATGTGGGTCTTCTTTGGTTCCAAAAACAGTAACACCTGCTTGTTATGGTGCTGGCTATGTTGTTTCTGGTGTTTCTGACAAGAGGAAATGCAGGCCCAGAGGGATTCTCACTGTAGAGAAGACCTATTTAGGCAGTGGTAATATAGCTGCTAGTAGTTTTGATGATGATGAGAAAAAAGTAATGGACACCATTGACCATTCTAGTCCTTCCTTGTTACCTTTGCCAGCTGAAGCCGTAGTCCATTGGCTTTCTTCTCCATGTAACAAGGGAAAGAAAATTCCGAGTCAGACGTTTGAAAATGGATTAAATAAAAGTCAGGGACTAGCATCATCCACAACTCTTGCTTCCAGTACTTCGCCATCATCCACTTCCAAGACTTTTTGGAATGTAAGTGATAGCAGTGATTTGTCTGGTGGTGCTAATGGTATCATGATAAAAATCAGTTCTTCAATTTCTCCAAATGGACTTGCTGAATTTCAAGTACCTTCTGATTACATATTATCGCCTTCTTATTCATCCTTGTTGTTTTCTCCCAATTCCACACCTATTTGTAGGGCAGGTATCTCAGGAAAAGGAAAAAGCGATCGATACAATCTCATTGATGAGAATTCACCCTTTTCCCTGAATTCATTTGGCAGTGGAAATGTTATTCAAACTCCACAATCAGATGGTAGTTCAGAATTACATGTTGGATTGTCATTAGTGGATGCAGACAATCAAAAGGAAGATAATTCTAACCCTGGCCTTAACTCATCCAGCAACATACTTCTATCAGAAAGCTTTCTTCTCAATAGTTCTATGCTCCCGGAGGATTCTGTTAATTCAAGTTTCCAATTTGATTGTTTAACTATGCCTTGTGAATCTATTGATCTCATTAAACTTCCAAAATTTTTGGATGATCAGGACCCTTGGTTATCTAGTTCTACAACAGAGAATGCTTCACAATCCCAAATGAGCATATCGTGGAGGGAAGGATCAATGAGCCAACTTTATGAGCTGGATGAATTTGACTGCTGTAGATGCTTGTCAGATGAAGAAGAAAATGTCAGTGACTCTGCTATCAATAAGTTTTCAGGTCCTCAAGTCATTGTTGAAACTAATGATGGTAAAAAATTGAGCAGTGATATTGCAATTACTGAAACTAAGGATAGTGAACAGGACTTCATGTTCAGGTGCTGAGTCCCTAAGCATTGATGGCGGAGGTCTAGTTTTATTTAGACTGGACTTCATGCAGCATGAACAGGTTATTTGAAGTGTGAGTCAATCCTTCATTGTTTGATCCACTTATAAAACAAAACTTCTTGTAATGCAACACCTCCTCGATCTAGATGGCTACTAGTTCTTAACTTCCTCTAAGGCTACGTGGAAATTCGCCTCACTGAAGATCTGCACTTGTCTTGTATATATAATGGGGTGAAGGAAGAATTTCGACTTGGTGGAAGCAAAATTTTCTCTACTTCCAATTTAGGAATAATTAACTGCTCTAGTGGTTAATCAAATCAATAGTGGCTACTTGGTAACCATTCTTTGAACATATCATTAACTGGATGAGTAATTGATGCTTCCTAAACTAGAAATTTTTACCCGCAATTTTATTTGGTAATGTACCCTTCTCTTTTCCCTTCCTTTTTTTCTTTTTCTTATTTTTAGTGAAATTTGTCATTCACTTTCCTGATGGTTAACCAACATGGAAACCATTCATAAAATATTATGTACTGTATCAGTTTTTATGGCTTTGGACAAGGTGTCTCTAATTTTATAAATGGCTAAAAGAAATTATTACTAGCTTCGTGTCGGCATCTAATACAAACTTCTATATTTTTTTGGAGTTATTATAAAATTGAATCATATTGGTAGGAAATATGTGTGGTTGATCTTCACCGCTTTGGTCTAGTGAACTGGATTAATCCTTGGCAAAACAAAAGAAAAATTCAGATGTTAGCACTTAAGTTATAATTTTGCATTATTTCAAACTGAGGTTCTTACATTTCAATGCAGCAAATATAGAAGGAAGAAGAGGGTTGATGGATTGACATTTCTTTGGACTCAGTTGAGATCCAAATACTGGCCGTATTGATTTCCGTATTCAAATTATGGTAGAGTTTTATCTGTTTAAATTAGTCAAGGTTAAATATGCAGAAAACTGTTTTGCTCTGCTTGGTTAAAAGTTGATTATGAGCGATTAAACTGATTAACAGAAACTTGAATTCTGATTTTGTAATCCCAACGTGAGTGCAAGGGATAAGAGGTAGAGTGTGGCATATATTGGATAATATTTGAGACTCCGGAGAAAGTAGGAACTCCAAACTAGCCAAATCAGGACTCTCAAATCTGAAGTCCATACTTGTATATATCATATACAGGATATTTTACCGCATTTGAAATTAAACAAATTGTACTGCATTAAACATTGTGAGATACTTAGTCTATGTAAATATTTAGTGCCAGAATATTTTAGCCATCAATCAAATCTTGATTAACGAGAAAACCTAACTGAATCTTCTGTTAATAGCTATTCTTAGTGCCAGTACAACAGAATTGTATGAGAAGGCTTAAATATCCACAATAAAATTATGTAACCGCATACAAAATCATCAATGCAAAGAAGGTTTAAGCAATTATTCCATAACGCCGCAATCAACAATTTAACAACCTTTTTACTGAAAACAGATACATAATTCTTTTTTTCTAATCTCTAAACTGTCTTTGCTTTTGGGGACTTCTTCCTGATTTGTTTCCTGATAATCAAGTACTTCATCTCTATAAAAAATAGCAATGCTCCACAAAGTGCTGTGCTCTGCCATCAAAAGTGAACACTTTATATTAAGTTCTCACACAGGTAAAATCTTCAGATAGAAACACAGGAAATAATAATAGTTTGCACATACCTGGATGAAATCACTCAGCAGTAAACTGTATTCAGGGTTATTAGGTTTATAGTTGTAGAAATCATACAGAATTGGCGTAGAAAGTCCCAGATAAAAGAGCTACAAAAAAAAAGTAATCAGGGTTATAATGCTTTAGGACCAAAACAAAGATCAAAACTGTAAAAGTGAATTTAAGAATAACGACATATGTTCATTTCAAAGCTAAGAGAGAAAGCCCTCACCAGAAGATACGATCCAAATGTACTGCCAAGCACAAATAGAATTCCTCCAACCCCCTTTAGAAATATGGTAGAGGCAATGACTGGCCGAACCTGTATTTAACATTTTCTCCAGAAAGGTTATACAAGTAAAAATTGAATTTCATTCCAAAAAAATGATAATTTGAGAAAAAATGACCTTACATTAATATCTGGTACCGCTACCCCCAGTTTGGAGGATAAATTTCTCCTCACAGCCGTGAGCTTGGGAATCAACTCCTTTGCAACGGGTCCACCAGTGTCATCAAATTCATTAAACCTGGCAACATACATTCTATATAAATAAGAATGTACTAAATGTTGCTTCAATAGTATTACTAACAACCTAAAAATTGCATTAACAACCAAACATTTGATAGGCTAAAATGTTGTCAAGTAAGATACCGAGTATACAGCCTATGCCCGTTCATAAACATCGACCTGGCGATGCACCACCAAGCAAGTTATAAAATAAAGTAATAAGACTTAAAACTGCTGAAAAGGCGGTGTCTGGCTACAGAAATGCATCCCAACCAACATGACTGCAAGACATTGTATCAGAGCAATAAAATTTAGTAGAGCTGTAGTCTCTACACAGATTGCATATGGATCATTTTGGGTCCTCATATTTTTATTTAACAAATACCATTGGAAAAGCAGCCAAGCTTAGTTCTTACTTTATCAATTGATATACAACTAGGCTTCTAGTGAGGTATTATATTCAATATCTTCCCATGCTCCAATAAAGACAAAAATGCAAATTGAACAGCATAATTCATTAAAAAATTAAAGAAAAACCAGGACTTTCAGAACACCTGGAAGTAGAAGAACAAAAGTCAATATTACTATTGACTAAAACAAACAAAAACAACAAAGTAATAACAAATGAATTATCAAGATTTAAAATACTAGTGCTCTTAGAATTTGAGTTTGAACCTAACTTAACTTTACAAAATCAGTTTGTAAGATAAAATTTGTCCCTCATTTATATGTTATTTTAGTTATATCGCAATGTGAGATTTTCAACCATTAATGTCTCACAGTTCCTTGTATACTATGTTAGGCACAAACCTGAATTCAACCCATGTTAAATGAGCCATTCAAACATCAATTTGCAGTCTGTACCTAACTTGACATTAAATCCATTACTAATTGCAAACATGAAAATCCTCAATGATTTGAAGGAAGCAACTAAAGGAAAAGCAACATCAAACATTCGCGGGATGAACTCAAGGTTTCAGGATTGCTTTGGTTGTTGCTTTTATTGCTAATTGTTCCCTGTATAACAACATCCCAACATGCTGGCATACTTAAGAGTAAGAATCAATCAGATAACAATTTACATTAAAGTAAACCATGAAGTTCAAGAGACAGCTGTACTCACTAAAAGATGCATCATTAAACTTGAACAGCTTACAATAATTTCAATAAGAATTTTTTAGCAATAGGAAGAAACCCAATTATAAAAAAATTATATCCATTAAACAACATCATGGGTTTGTAAAATATATAAGTGAAAACACAAATCTGAATGAAAACCCAGATGCACAAAATGAAAATTTAATGGGCAAACATTAAGTAATTCTGAATGTTATGGCTGGATCTATAAAGAGAGAGAAGACTCACATCTGCCATGCAGAGAGAATGAAGAGGGAAGCAAAGAGGACACGACCCAGAAAGGAGGAAAACCCCATTTTTTGTGACTGTGTTTTGAAGTAGCAAGAGAAGAAACAGAAGGGAAGAAAATAAAATAAAAGTGGTGAAGAGTCCCAGTGTTTTGCAGTATTGTGGTCAATTTGGTTTTTGGTCTTTGATTTGATTCGTCAGAGAATTGGAACCAAATTTAAGGTTTGAGGCATTTGGAATATTTAGAGTGAGAGGAGGATTTGCAAGAAAAACACAAATGTCTGATGCTGCTTAACACTTTTTTTTATTTTTGTCATTGATACATATGCTTATCTTAATGCTTTAATTGGTTTGTCATTTTTTTTTTTACTTTTGATTTCAACTACTTAATTTGCAAATTATTTGATACCCTCAAGATTTTTTTATGAAGAATTTGGGGATGCAAAATAATTCTCAAGGGATGGATTAAGAAAGAGTTAATAATAAAGGATAACGGTTGAAAATAAATCATGTCCTTCTTTATAAATATTTGAATTGAAGTTAAAGAAAATTAACTAATGAAAAAGCTTGAGAGGTTTTACTCTAAAAAGTGGAAAACAAATGAAAAAAAAAAAGAATTATTAACCTTAATTTAAAATATTGAATCTTAAAAGCATTACTCCTGTAATGTAGCCATGACTTAAAACACACACTTGTGACGTTTCTTTTTTTTTTATAACAGTTAATTTTGATAGGCACAAGCTTTAGAATTAAAACTCACATATTTTAAATTTATAATTAATATTTTATTTTGTTTTTTAAGAATCATGAGTACTTTTTACAAGGAAAAAAAATCTACTCGAGTCACGTAAATTACTATTTAAAGTAACAAAATTTTTCTTAATGTTCATAATATTTGGTGTATCCAAAGTTCAAACTTGATACTATTATTTATTAATTAAGTTAGAGCAAACTATTATTTATTTATTGATTGACATAGTAATCTATTTATATTGTTTGATGTCCCATATTTTTTTATTATAATATTTTTAAATATTTATGCATAATAATAATTTATTAAATTAATAAATAATATTTTATCTAATATAATATAATATTATATTATATTTATATTTATATTATTTATCTCTAAATATATATTATAAATATATCTTAATTATACTTTATAATTCAATTATATAATGTGTTATCAGATAAAATTAGAGTCAAACTCAAATAATTGATTTTAATAAAAATTCATTAAGTTAAGAAAATAATAAAATCATTCCAATCATTTATAAATTCCCTAATAATAAAATACATCCATACTTTCAGGAATGTAAATAGAACTCTTTATCTCAACTACAATAATTTATTTAATTATAGAATCATGTGAGGTAAAAATAATAAAAAAATTTGTAAAAAATGGATTAGTCATTCTAAAAGTGTTTATTTCAAATTTTAAAACAATTGTTATAAAAAAAAATAATAAAATCTAATGATGGAACTAAAGGTAAGCTTACATGATTTATTTATTAATTTTCTTTTATTAATAGTCTTGTGTATTAGAATCTTTATTTATAAGTTTTAAAATAATTACTACAATATGTTCATATTATAAAATTAATATTTAAATCAATAAAAAAAAGTATTGAACTAGTTCAAATTGGTTCTGATATTTATTTTTACCCTATGGATTGATTTAAAAAATTTAATTTATACTTCAACATTTGTTTTAAAAATAATTCGTAACTTGTATATCTTTTAAATAAAATTATTAGTGATATAAATAAAAATTTTAACATTATTTAACGTATATAAAATAAAACAAATATTTTTTAAATTAAAAAAAAAAAGTTAAAAATATTAGTTTAAAGTTTAGAAAACTAAACCGAAAACTTTTTTTTTTTCACAAAGGAAAAATTACTGAAAAAAAAAGACACCGTTAAATATGTGAATGATTTGGTATTGCTATTATTATGATATAAAAAATAATTTTATTATGATAAATTAGCATGGTTAAACAAAATGAAATAGAATATATTTCCTAGAAAAAAAAAAAAAAGTGGAATAAGTTTATTTTTGAATATCTTGTACAATAAATTATTAGTTCCACATCCACAATAAAATTCTGACAGATGGTGGTAAATTTTGAAGTCTATGTATGACTCATAAATCCCACCTCAGTTATAAAATTATGTGAGCGGTTTTTTTTTTTCCCACATCGAAGGTGAAACAGGTACTACATAAGTTTAGGGTAATTCTTTGCAATTTCTTTGTAAATAGATTTTGCAATTAAATAAATCCTGTGTTCTATGCATAATTAACTAGTGAGATTTAAGTCTTGTTCATTAAAATTTAAAGTTTCAATTATTTTTTTAATCAATCCACCAGAGATAGTTTTTGAAAATCATAAACCATAGGTAGAGTTGCTAAATTGGACTATTAGAGCTTAGAGTTTCCACATGGTATATTATATCATTTAAATTTGTGAAGTTGTTCATATTTAGATTTTTCTTGAGTAATCTTTGTAATAAATTCCTATTGGTCAATTTTTGCTACTATGTTGGCAGGAAAAATGTTACCCTTTGACTTTTATACATTTGAAAGTTGCCACAAAAAGTGAATTTTATGTTTTGTAGAACTTCTCTTGAAATTTGGTAGGGGTGACTGCTTAAGATGGTCAAATCAAGATGGTGCAAAAGGAAGATTTGTCATGAGGATCTGTTATTCTTATATGTTTTAAGGTAGGCTGATGCCTAATTTCAATTATGTAATTCTCTAACAAACAAAGGTGTCTTGTTGGTCAGAAATAGTTCATAAATCAGCATTTTTTACATTTTAATTTGATATTGGAAGCTTCTTTAACAGGGTGACTCCTTTTTTCTTAAATAAAAAAAATATTACTGAAGTAAATTTGTTAAAAATATTATAAATAAACAATTTATATATTTATTTTAATCTATATTTCACAAAAAATCTGTTGAAAAGACCAGTTCACTTCATTTCTATTAGGATGAGGCTTAGTTAAACCAGAGTTCGTCCTAGGAATGTAACATTAAATTTAATTTCTTTCTAAAATTCAAGAAAATATAAAGAATATTACTTAATATTAAGTAAAAAGATAAACATAACCCTGAAAGTTCACATGACAATACTAAAATTGTATATTGGTAATGTGTGGAGCAAGGAAAGTTTCCAAAAGAATGTATGAAATATGTGAAGGTGACAGAGTATAGGTAATAGTGGGTCCACACACTTTTGTGGAATAATCTGCACGCTATTGGGGACGCGTGGGTGAGAGTTCCCTTTCATGAGTCAGAAGCAGAACATAACTAAAAGAAAACAAAGAGCAATGCAATTACAAGCAACCAAGGTTGTTCTGTTTGGTCACACTTTTGACTATTGCCATTTGCCAACCTTAACCTGCTTTCTTTGCTTCTCTAATATAACTTCCTGATTTACTTGTCTAGTTTTGTCCGTGACAGACACTGTGCTCACCCCAGATTTCAATTCCTTTTTTCCTTTCTGGGTCTCCATCTATTGACCTTTGGGCTTTTGCCTTTCTTTTGTTTTCTTTTTTTACTTTTTGGGCCAAAGATTAAGATGGGTGTTCATTCTTAGCCATTGAGAATCTTAGATTTGGAGAGAAAGATGAAGGATTTCCCTGGGACACCAGGCACTGTCCTTGGTTTGGCTCTAAGGATGTCACAGTTTGTGTTTGCTGCTGGATCAATTGCTTCCATGGCTACCACTCCCAGTTTCTTTAATTTTACGGCCTTTTGGTAACTAGTTATTAGATTTTACTCTTCTGAAACTTTTTCTTGCATTTATCTCTCTGGGTATGATTTTATTTCAGCACTGATCGAATCTTCGAAACTCATTATTCACATGTTAGCCAACTGTTTGTTGTTGATTCAGTTTCATATTTGGATTTGTGCATGTAATATAAGTTAATCTAGCTTCTTCAAGCAAGTTTAGCAATTTGCCTGTTTCAGTCGTGACTGGAATGAATGTGTACTGGGAATTTGCCATTATTGTTAGGAAATGGGAATTGGGAAATCTGATATTCATGAAGCTAGCTTTTGGATACAATAGGTGCGAATCAAAATTTTTATGTAACTGATGGTATGCTTGGAAAAAGAGGATTCGAATGGGATGTAAAAGCTATAGCTATTAGTTTATAAAAATCACATCCGAAACATAGTACATCACATCCCAAATGTGGAACCAAACATGTTTTTAGCTTTAAAAAATCACATCTGAAACATGGAAACAAACACGTTATGAATCAAACTTATCGTGTGTAAAAATTCTCTAATCAGATGTTTACCACTTAACTAAAATTGACACAGGTCTCTCCTAGAAGAAAATTAGTACTAGTTATCTTGATAGAGGATAACTTATTAGGTAGGTAGTTCAGGACCAACGTGTTCAAGGTGCTGGCCAATCTCTACAAGTTTCTTGTATATCACAGGTACTTTTAAACACCAATGAAAAATACAAAAGTATATTTAAAAAAAAAAAAAACTGATTTAAGTGGTCGGGTATATTTTTATCATAAAGTACAATTGTTTAAATTAAGTTTGAAAAAATCTCAAAATTTGATTTAATTTATAGAAGAATCCTTTACTAAATGGTTTGCCAATATATTATTATATTTAGGTTTAAATATGCCTTTAATTCATATGAAACAAGTTTGTTTTGATTTTGGTCCCTGACTGTTACTTGATTTTTTAGTCCCTGTAAAATTGAAAACATTATTTTTTACAAGTTACTCTTCCAAGTGGTGTCTATACTAGAATGGATGTTAGAGATCAAAATTATTGATTTCAATTTTTGAAAGGAAGAAAAATAGAGAACAATATTTTACAGGAATTAAAACCAAAATTCATATATTTTATAAGGATTGAAAACAATGATAAAATGTATTAAAAACAATGATTTTTAATTTTAGAGGGACTACTAAGAACAAAGAAAAATTTTACAGTAAACAAAATCAAAAACATGCTCATTTTTTAGGGAGTAAAAATATTTTTAAGTTTTTTTTTAATATTGATTGATTGAAGAAATTCAATTAGATGCTTAAAGAAAAGCTAAATCTCCTTTGGTTGAAGAACTAATTAAGGGTTACAATATTGATTGGACATGTTTAACAAAATGAGAAAGACATGGCTACGTGAGGATTGTGGAGGGTTACAGAGTGAGAACTCAAATTTATAACATTGTGGCGGATTCAAATTAAATAACAACTATCTAATTCGTTGTATTAGCAAAATGAGCTTCTGAACTTGAATGTCTTACAGAAGGAAAGGAATCAAAGGTTATTCATGGTTGTAAGGATAATGGGAATGAGAATGCATCTTCTATGTGAGTTAGGTCCTACCTTCATTCTGATGAAAGTTATATGTTAACTTCTCGGAAAGATTCCACCAAAACATAATTTACTGGGTCTGTTCCTCCTTGATCTTTAGTTATATATCCACAGCATTGACAATAAACTATAATGTTTACTATTTACTGGCTCACATGTTTATGCAAAAAAGGGAAAAAAAAATCTTGATTGTTGGACTATTGGAGGGCGAGTCTTGGTGTAGTGGTCGTATTGCTGCCTTGTAACTTGGAGGGAACAGGTTCAAATGTTGGAAATAGTTTCACTGCCATGAAACCACTACTACCCAATCTCACCTAGAAGAGTTTATAATGTTTCTTGGGACCTTTTTCTGTCAAATTTAGTGGTCAGTCAAGATGCTCTCAATGTTTGGCCAGCAAAATACTTCTGAAATCATCGTACTTGTGAGCTAGTCATTTTTGGTTGATAACTGCATCCCAAGTTCCCTACTATTCATCCCAACTGCTTGTTGATTTTCAAATTGTTAAAGCAATAGAACATGGACCTGCTAACCATTCAATTCCAAATACATTTGTTTAATTATTTTTACACTCAAGTTGTGCTTGAAGATTTTGACATACTGCAGAAATAATTTACAGTAAACAATTACTATGAGGTGATTGTTTTTAATTCAACAGATTACTCATTAGGTGCCATCCTAGTTCAGTTGGATTCATTATTGGACATGTTCATATGATATTCCCTGTTTACTTGTCTCTTTATTCTGTCCCTTAAAGCCTATGCATATTACTTTTAGATCATGGTTACTGCTTAAAAAGTTCAAGTTTATCTTGTTGACATTAAGTTTTAAGTTCTATTTGTTAATCAGTGTTGTTTGGATGCCAAAAATTGAGATATGAAATTCAATATGCTATATGAGCTTTGGTTCTCCATGCAAATGATGCCTGAGCTGGCAGTGGAATTCTGAATAAAATGAGCCCAGGTCAGCTGGGTATGGAACTAGGCTTGGAGGTGAGAATGAGATTGGGAAGGGTGTTGGCCAAAGAGGGATGACTGTGGTAAAACCGTTTTCTGCTTGTGCTCTTTGACACTAAGAACCTGTGGAAAAACACTCTACAGAAGTTAACTTTAGCATTTGAAAATCACGAAACAATATAATAAACCACACAATAAAATTTTATACTTCCTATGTGGGACTCCAGTCCCATTCGTTGCAATTGGATCCCAACACTCATGCTTTTCCGATGGAAACATGTATGTCAATTAACTGTTTACCATTGATATGATCATCTGGCAATGTACTTAAGTTGTTGATCTATAGCTTGCTTAGATGTTGAACATGGAATAACTTGACCTCTACTGCTCCTTTTGTATTACAGTTACTTGATAGCTTCAATGGGCTTACAAGTTATTTGGAGTTTTGTGCTTGCTTTATTAGATGCATATGCCTTGGTGAGAAAGAAGGTTCTCCACAACGCCGTACTGGTTAGCCTCTTTCTGGTTGGAGATTGGGTTAGCCTCTTCCTAAATGTTTACTCTTACTAGCTAGTTATTCATTGATTTATACATATAATAGTAGTTCTGAAGTTATGATCTTTCATTTAGAAGCCTTCTTGACCACTGTTCACAGGTAACAGCAACACTATCTCTTGCTGCAGCGTCTTCCTCAGCTGGCATCACAGTTTTGTACTTCAATGATCTGGGACACTGCCATTTTGGAGAGGAATGCCAAAAGTACCAGATTTCGGTAGCCTTAGCCTTCTTGAGCTGGTTACCGATTTCAATATCATCCCTGATTATGCTCTGGCTATTGGCTGCAGGGTAGCATACTCTATATTCCGCCCAAGTTCTATCATCCAACACATGTTCATCTTACTGAAAATTTTCTTCGGAAGTGTCAATAGCAAAAGGAAATAGTGTATAGAGGTTACACACATTTAAAACGATTCCTTCATTTCGACTAGAAATGGGATAACAGTAGATTGTAAAGAGTAAAAATGTATACGTGATGCGTTGCAAAGAAATTAGGCCACCAAAGTGTTATGCTGGTTTCTTGATCCTGTGACTAGAAGAAAGTTGAACATTTATTTTTATGGGGAATTGGGTTGCTAATGCATGTTTTTGCTAGATGGTTTAAGTATCTATGAATGAAGTATCTTTGCGCCAATCCTTAATCATTATGTAACTGATAACTAAAGCTAACATTAAGAAGAAATCGTGTAGAACGCAGGGATGTCATTACACGAATCTCCTGTGCTTCAAGAACTCAAAAATATGAGAGATGTAAATCAAAATCACTAGGGTAAACAAACAAAGGAGAGAAATGAGTGAAAGAGAAAAGAAAAGTACAAAATAAGTGAGAAATAAGATGAAAATAAAGGTTTTTATAGTAGAAGGAAAATAGAAAAAAAAAGTTTAGATTTTTAAAATTACTTAGTTTAAAAAAAAAGAAATATTTATTTTATTAATAATAAAAGAAGAAAAATAATTATGAAATTATAAGGAGCGGCTCTGAGCATAAATAAAAAAGAATTAATTGATTATTTTTCGTTCATAATTAATTAATTACAGTTATATATTTATTTATTTATTGTAATTCTTTGTTTTGTAAAGTATTTTTTTTTTTTTCATGTGATTCCTATTGTTAGTTTAAAATATATTTTTTCATCTTCACTCTTCCAGACAAGACTCCGTCTCTTATTTCATTCTTCTTTTTTCCTTCTTGTACTCTATTTACCTTAATACCAAACATTCCATTACCAAAACTAGTTATATTTGTGAAGATGCAGTACAACTTAAAAAAAGTTGTGATATTTGATTAGATATTTACAACTTTTGCGGTTAGATAATGAACACTCAGCTAGCAGAAGTTGTAATCTTGATGTAATTTCATAAAAGTAAATCACTGACCTTTTTTGCTGTTGGAAACCACCGAATAAAAGAATTTTCGGTTCTTTGATGTGATGTGATTTGGAGAATGTAATATGTTGCTGATTTAATGGCATTTTGATTATTCCCTCTAAAAAGTGTCTTATATGAAAAAAATTAGTTTAGTTTCTTTCTGGGTGAAATCCATGAGAAACTTTACGCCTCCAATTATATGTTCCCCATTATCATCATTATAATTTGATATCAGAATTATTCGATCCTTTGATGAGAGTCTTATTTACCAATCGCATATGTGCCTTGAAGAATGTAATATGTAGCTGTTTTTATGCTATATGATCTTTTGATTATTCACTCTAAGAAAAGAAAAAGTAGTATAATTATTTTCTTAAAATCCATTAGAAGCTTGGAATGAACATAATCACAAAGATGAGAGTTTTCCAACTATGCATGCTCACTGACAGGGATAACCATCTGCAACAGTTGAAGTATATAATTTAACCATAAAGGTCACGTGCTGCAAAGTAAAGTTGAGATTGGCGTAACATAATTACATTTTAGGTTCCATGGAGAGGAACATATTTTGGTGCTCACAAGTCAGCAATTTCTTAAAACAAGTATTTTCTATATCAAAGAAAATCAGTACTTTGGCAGTTTCTTCCTCATTTTGTGGCTCAGGAAACACGAGGCATGAACTTGGTGGCATCTTTATGCATGAGCTAGCTTGAAGGAAAACCACTGAAAAAGTGTTTGCATTATTTTAGTGGAAATTTGAAGTGGAATTCAGTATCACATCCACCACAAAAATATTAAAACAATTCAACACATTATTTTATCATTAAAATATAATGAATTCATATCTTGAACACATTCATGAGCTAAATTAAAAATATTTTCAATTCATTTAATGATTTAATTCAGACAGTTAGTTGGTCTTTAACTGTGATGGTATATTTCTTACACCATGCCTCTTTCTTTTTTACCATAGATAGCAAGATCAAATATTTGCAGTATAGTCATTACTTATCTGAATTTTTTTGTTTTAACATATCAGGTGCAAGAGAATTGGAATGTTAAAACTTATCTGAATTTAATATATAATCTTTTAATTCAAACTTCAGATGGATTACATGTCACAAATAAACTTGATGTGTAAAAGTTTAAAAGGAATGAAATATATGAGTTTTATAATATGATGTAACCACTGTTTGGAATCAATCTTCTCTATTTTAATTCCAAGTGAGAAGGAAAACAATTTGAAAGTATGATGTCAAAATTATAGATTAAGAAATAGTTTGCCAAACCTTTGAAATATAAATTAAAAAATAACTTTTTTTTGTATTTGAGAACATTTATTCAGTTTTAAACTAAATCCAAGTGGTACTCACATTTTTATTAGAAGGATAAAATTTGAATCTAGCATAGTTACACATGTTAGGCATTTTTAAAAGTTTAACATGATCTAAGTTTATTTAATTTTTTTATCAATCTTATAATAATAATAATGTAGACCGACCTTAATAAATCTAGTAGTAATTAGAAAAAATAAATATTTTT
Source organism: Macrotyloma uniflorum (assembly GCA_016859785.1). Lineage (NCBI taxonomy): Eukaryota > Viridiplantae > Streptophyta > Magnoliopsida > Fabales > Fabaceae > Macrotyloma > Macrotyloma uniflorum. Next base: position 928,264 of record BDMB01000023.1, on the reverse strand, counting down.
AAAATTGAATTATTCTTTAAATCGATAAAGATATAAGTTTATAATTTAAAAATTTGATTGAAATAAATAAAATAAAATAAAATAATATCTTTTATATATTTTATAATAATATGTTAAGTATAAACGAAATGCATTAGTATAATTATAAGTTTTTTTATAAAATAAAAAATATTATTTTTGTTAGAAATTAAATTAAACATCATATATAGAAACTAAAAACTAAAGATAATGAAAATGAAATGAAATACAATAAAAAAAATATTATTTAAGAAATATGTGACTCGCATGAAATAAATAAAGAAAAAAAAATTTAAAATATGACGCCCTTTAACTTTTTTAAAAAGAATATTAAAAAAAATAATTATTAAAAATTAATAAAATAAATCTTAAAAAAATTAAGAATTGATAAGACTCAAAACCCGACCAATTTTATCAGTCGATATTGATGTGACTTTTTACTAATTTTATAACAAACCACTTTTTTAGAAATACCATACTAATTTGTGGTTGTTGTTGAACTGATTGATTTGATTTTTACATAAGTGGAAAAAAATAGACTAAACTTCTTTCAGATCAACTCAATGAAATTTTCTTTAATTTATATAAAAAATATTACTTTAAAGTTATCAAAATTGGTCTAATAAGTCAAGTTAAACTCTCAATTAGAGTCTCAAATAAAACTAGGCCAATCGAACTTGTAAAAAACTTGTCTAAAAACTATTGCACCTATTAGGTCGGGTTTAGGTATTAGGTCGGGTTTAGGGTTTAGGTTGAAAGTCTCAATCTTGTCTTATCATATGCCGGTTCAATCCACATTAAGAGTTTATTGAATTAAACAATTAAAGAGAAGGTACAAGAAGATGAAAGGATAAACACAGAACTTTTGGATAGTATACTGATGATTGACTATTATAAATAAATTATTATATGGTAATCTCCATTCATGCTGTGAGCTATTATTGCCTAAGTGCTTGGCACTGGTCATTCAATAACAATGTAGTGCTTCAATAAATTAACAACAGCTGTGGATCATTTTATTAAAGCACTGAATTATTTTTCCCATATCAAATTAGATCATTGTAGAAAAATGACTGGGATGGGATGACATGAGTGGGAGACAAAAGATTTTATAGGGGTCAGCTTTAGTTTTTAGCCATATATAAATTCTTTATCCCAGATACATTCAGAGAAGTGTGCAAAAGGTGATCAAATTCAACTATTATATTTGGCTTCACCTATGATGTCACTCTATAATTCAGCACACACAACAAATAAATTATAATAAAGAAAATACTTATGGTTTTGGTTGAGTAATCTTCAACCAGCAGCATACTTTTGAAAATGATAATATATACTTTTTTTTTATCCTCCAGTATCCAGATGCCCATTCTGATGTCCTAGTCTAGTCAGGAATTTTGAGTACATTTTGCGGGAATTTAATAAAGAACATGATACCGTATCAAATGCAATGAGAATCACATTCAACTAGCCCATCAACTCTATTTTGGATGTGTTGAGCTTCATGAGAGCTTGTGAATCACAGGAACTATACTCACTTGCTAATGACTAAAGTTATGGAACAACAGAAAAGAGCTTCTCATGTGCTTGTATACAGAGAATTAAAGCCACACCTGTTCATGGTCTTAGTCCAGGTCGGCTATACCTTCTTATATTTCATCACTGAAGCCTCCTTCAATCATGGGATGAGTCCTTATGTGTATGTAACCTATCGGCATATTGTGGCTACGGTTGTGATGCTCCCTTTTGCATACTTTCTGGAGAGGTACATGTACACTTCTCTTCAATAGTTTATCTGCACTTCCATGACTATACTTTACTTGATTCATGGAAGCTTTGAACAGTGCATCGATGCTTCTTTTTATCCTTCTCTGGTTGCACTTTAAAATATCAAATTTTGAATTTGCATTCCTGGTCGATTTAAGTTTATTCTAACAATTGAATTTGTATGATCCTATAACTTTTATCATGTATGTGACTATATATATTTTCTTGCAGAGATGCTAGACCAAAGCTGACATTTTCTCTTTTCATGGAAATTTTTGTGCTTTCTCTATTAGGGTAAGGACCATGCATGCTTCTAATATCCTAACCATAGGAAAGTGTGGAAACTTGATTTGTCTAACTTGAAAATTTTTCAGGGTTAGTGTGACCCTTAATATGTACTTTGCAAGCCTGAACTACACAAATCCGACCTTTGTTGCTTCCATGGTCAACACCATAGCTTCCCTTACCTTCATTATTGCAGTGGCAATCAGGTTTGCTTAATTCTTCATCGATATGAATTTAGAGTTGTTAAACAAAGCCTTTATAATATTGATATATATTTTTATTTTATCCTTGAAAGAGTTGAGTTAAATGTAGGTTTGAGGTTGTTGATGTTCGAAATCCTCGTGGTATTGCAAAAGTTATGGGAACCATGATCTCCTTATCTGGTGTTTTGATCATGACACTGTACAAAGGACCCCTCATGAGAAATTTATGGCATCCTCTAATCCACATTCCACAGAAAAGTGCTGCTATCACCGAAGACTGGTTAAAGGGTTCAATTCTTACAGTTTCAAGTTGTGTCACATGGTCTTTATGGTACATTATGCAGGTTTTCACCTTAACTCAGTCACAACTATCATAAGTTTTATGCGTACGTTTTTCACGCCATGCATAAAGAAAGAGCTGGCATGAATATAAAAGCACATACCTTAAGAAGCTAGTGGTTTGGTTCCTCCTTTCTATTTTTATTGCTGCTCTTGCTTCTGACTAGAAATTGTTACAATTCTTAATCAAAAATCATGTTTATGTGGAAATTCAGGCATCCACTTTGAAAAGATACCCTGCTCAACTCTCACTCACCACGTGGATGTGCTTTGTTGGAGCAGCACAATCAGCTGTTTTTACAGTTATAGTAGAACGCCACTCTTCAGCATGGACTATGGGGCTAAACATTGACTTGTGGTCCACAATATATGGTGTCAGTATAATATAATAAGCTGCTAAAGTGTATAAAATTTTTATACCAAACAAAAGGTAGAAAAAAAAAAAAAATCAATGGTTTTAACGATATCAATCATTGGCAGGGAGTTGTCGTTGCTGGGTTGATAATCTACATTCAACTATGGTGCACTGAGAAAAAAGGACCAGTTTTTGTCACAATGTTTAACCCTCTTGGTACTATATTGGTGGCAATTCTAGCCTACTTTGTCTTCGGAGAGAAACTTTATTTGGGCAGGTAATAACCGATGCCTCCTTATTTGAATTTTCTCTACTTTTCAAAATTACAAAGGAAGGTAATACTGATAAAGCTAGTTTTAACATGATCATGTTTTTTTTCAAATTTTATTCCAAGATATCCCTATACTCATTAATACAACATTTTTTTTTAAATCCAAAATACAAACTTTATCCTAAAAATAGGGGATATGTAGCTAATTGACAATTTTTTTCCCCTTAATTAGCACTCTTCAAAAAAGAGAACGTGTCATTTTGGTAACATTAACACAGCTTTTAAATATGAGAGTATCATTTCAATATTACCAGCATAAAATAGTGACTAATGAGAAATAAGCACATATACCAGTTATTATCATGCAAGGATCTTAATTACATTATCCATGATTTAAAGCATGTGGCATTTACCTAACGTTTAACATGCAGTATTCCTGGAATGAGAAATTAATACACTTCTGAAATTTGCTTCTGATGAATCTTCAGCATCATAGGTTCAATTATTGTCATAATTGGTCTGTACTTGCTGTTGTGGGGCAAAGAAGGTGACCAAGAGCTTTGCATGAAGACGAGAGACAAATCACAGTGCAGTTCTGCAGACCCAGAATGTAATCAATTTAACTGAAAATGAAGAAGTGCGTCCAAGTGGGAAGAGAACAGAATTATAAGTCATAAAGCTAGCTTTCTAGTTTTTCTGGCCAAACATTTTTGTATAAAACCAACAAATGTTTGTTGCTTTCCAATATTCCTCCTTTTGAAAACCACATCGTGTTTGTGTTTGAAGTGAAAGTTTGTAGAATTACCGTGTGTTAGTTAGTGTGGTTTGATGCGAAAAGCCATGTCCATTTGAAGCAACATATAGCAGCTTTTTCACGTATTCTTCAAATTTTCTCATTTATTAGCACGTTTGTATTACGGCATGCGGAACCAAACACGCAATGCAATATTTTCTTAATATTTTTTAAAACTTCAAAATTTAACAGGGTAATAGACTAATAAAATACTACAAAGGAAGTGACCGATATATTTAATATCAAAACCAAAGAATTATTTATTTCTTATTAAAAGTTACGAAAATATTAGTAAGTTAAAAAAAAAAATTCAATTTTTGACAAAACATCATTTTAATTTTACAATATGCCAAAGCAATTTGTGTTATTCATTTATAATCTTTTCCTGCTGATAATTTATGCTTTGTCGGGTTGGATGAATTATGAGAAGAAGGATGAAAGAAGGATAGAAAACACATTTATCATAAATGAATTATTGGTTTGATTAATTGAATGAAGCAGAAAGAATATATACAATTGGTGAAGTAATGTCAAAATCTTTCATCCAAAAGTGAAGAGAAAGGGGAATGAATGGTTTTTGTTTTCTACGAAGCACATGAATGCCGTAAAGAGATTTATTTCCGTAAACCTGATATTATATATTCCCTCCAAAGTGATACAATAATATATATTCCCTCCTATTCCAGTTACTTTGGACCCGATGATAAAACATATAAAAAATTAAAGATTAAAATTATATTTTATTAAATTTAAGAGATTAAAATGATTTTTTCTTAATTTAAAGAATTAAAAAGGATTTATATGAAATTTTAAAATATAAAAACATAATTAAATTTTTAAAATGCTTTTCAAAGTGCTGAACAATGAAATTGTTTACAATATCTAATCTTTTACATCATCGTTGTCCTTATTTTAAATTCTCCTGCCAAAAAACGATAAGATGAGAACATGAATTAGCTGTACATGAAGATAAAAGTTTTTTTTTTTTTACCCTTTTCTTCTAAGTCTCAATTTACCTCTAATACATTATAAAATTAACTAATTAACTGCACAAGACTCATAAGAAACACTTTGTAGTTAAAATGAATTGAATGTAGAAAATTGCTACCAATAACCAAATGTTGAATAAGTCGTATAGATTATTTGATGCGGAAATTAATAGGAAAATATTTGATTTATTCATTTATACCTAGAAAAAAAATAGATTCATCAGATATATAATGAGAAAAATGAAAAGGTGTCTATTAAAAAGAGGTATGTAGGTGTATTATTATTCTGATTAATATTAAAGACTATGAATACATATAATATTTCCCTTTTAGTTTATTCCATATTCAAAATTACAGCACCAAGATATCAAATTTTTATTTATTCGATAAAAAAATGGTAAAAATAATCTCTAGTGCAGGATTTGCCTATTCGAAATTAATCAAGATCAAAACTAAGAATATCATTAGTCTTGTCTTAAACATTTCAAGGAAGTGTTTTCTTTCCATTAGAAGAGATGAAAGGACAACATGTATATATATACACTTTTCCTATTAATTTCCCACCTTTTTTATTAAGAAAAAAAAAAAAAAAAAAAAAACTTTGTAGAAGAATCAATGGCACAACATGAGAGTGGGACAAAAGATTTTTCAGGGGTCAGTTGTAGTTGTCAGCCATATATAAATGATTGAAAAATATGATCAAATTCGGTAACTCAATTTGGCTCCACCAGTGATTTTACTCTATTGCTCAGGTGCAACAGCAAATAAATTAGTAAAGAACATATATTTAATCATTGTTTCGGTTAAGTAATCTTCAACCAGAAAGAAAATAATTCATATACATTCTTGTATTCTCCACATGCCTATTCTGAAGTTGAGTATTTCTTGTGGGAATTTCCAATAACTTGTATGTTATATCTGTTTGTGTTGAGCATCTAAGGTGCTTGTGAATAAGTACAGTAACAAGCCAATCACTAAACTTATGGAACCGAAAAGATGTTGTTTTGTGACTATATGCAGATACTTCAAGCCACACCTGCTCATGGTCTTAGTCCAGGTGGGCTATAGCCTCTTATATCTCATAACTAAAGCTTCCTTCAATCATGGGATGAACCCTTATGTGTATGTAACCTATCGGCATATTGTGGGTGCAGTTGTCATGTTCCCTTTTGCATACTTTTTGGAGAGGTACATTTGCATTTCTCTTAAAGATTTGGTCTGAATTTGCATGACTCTCTTTTCTGTGGCATGTAAATGCTTGATTTAATGCAACGATGCTTTAAAAGTGTTTTAATGCTTCACTATTAGAATTATTCATATTTTCTATAATTTTTCTTACAATTTTTTTATAAAAATTTGTAAGAAATGAGTTTTCTACAAGTTTACTCATGAAATACTAATATTTTTAGTAAATTGTGCTATCCATCTCTAAATGCAATTTTAATATCTAGTAACTACATTCCTGGTCCATTTCAACTTATTTGTTTTAACAATTGAATTTGGTATGATCCTAGAACTTTATCATATGTATCTGTGACAGTTTATGTATTCTCGCAGAAAAGCAAGACCAAAGCTAACGTTTGCTCTTTTTATGGAAATTTTTGTGCTTTCTCTTTTAGGGTAAGGACTATGCATGCTTCTATAGTTTACACATAGTCCAAAGGGAAGTGTGAAACTTCATTTGTCTAACTTCAAAAAATTTCAGGATTAGTTTAACCATTAATCTGCACTTTGCAAGCCTGAAATACACAAATCCGACCTTTGTTGTAGCAATGCTCAACACCATACCTACCCTGACCTTCATTATGGCAGTGGCACTCAGGTTTGTTTAATTCTTTTTCTCCATGATTTTGATGTTCTTAAACACAACTCGTTATAATATTTACAATTTTTATTTGATCCCCAAGTCAGTTCAGTTAAATGCAGGTTTGAGGTTCTTGATATTCGAAATCCTCGTGGTGTAGCTAAAGTTTTAGGAACCTTAATCTCCCTAGCTGGTGCTTTGACCATGACACTATACAAAGGACTCATAATGAGAAATTTGTGGCGTCCTCTAATCCATATTTCAGGAACAAGTGCTGCTATCAATGAGAGTTGGTTAAAAGGTTCACTTCTTACAGTTTCAAGCTGTGTTACATGGTCTATGTGGTACATTATGCAGGTTTTCACCTTACCTCAGTCATAACTATCAGAAGTTTTATGTGCATTTTTTTACGTCATGCATAAAGAAAGGGCAGCCTTCAATATAAAAATACATAGTTCAAGTGGTTTGGTTTCTATTCTTATTACTGTTCTTGCCTCTAATTAGAAAATGTTACATTTCTTAAATCATTTGATTGTGGAAATTCAGGCATCCACTTTGAAAAGATACCCTGCCCAACTGTCACTTGCCACGTGGATGGGCTTTGTTGGGGCAACACAATCAGCTGTTTTTACAGTTATAGTAGAACACAACCGTTCAGCATGGACTATAGGGCTCAACATTGATCTGTGGTCCACCTTATACGGTGTAAGTATAGACAAGCAGCTGATAAAGAGTACAAAACTTTTTTGCAACAAATTATGAAGGACGAAATCTAGAGTTCTAATAATGTCAATCATTAATGGCAGGGAATTGTCGTCGCTGGTTTGATATTGTATGTTCTACTATGGTGCACTGAGAAAAAAGGGCCAGTTTTTGTGACAATGTTTAACCCTCTTTCTACTATAATAGTGGCATTTGTAGCCTACTTTGTCCTTGGAGAGAAACTTTATTTGGGCAGGTAATATAACCTATGTCTCGTAATTTTGAATTATCTTTTCAAAATTACACAGCAATGATATAAAGATAAATCTTGAGCATGAAGAATATTTTAACATGTTCACAGACTGCCTTATTTATTGATATAAGTCCTTTTTATGTCTACAAAAACAGACATATTATCCTAAAGATTAGAATATGTAGTTAATAGACCACTTTTTCTTTTAAAAACTATCATTGGATTTTCGAAAAAAAAAAAAATAGCGTAGGTAGCATTCTATGTTTTAAAAGAATTAGTGTCATCGTAACCTGACCTTTGAATATGTGATATAATACTTTTTAGTATTACAAACATAGAAAAGTTACTCGTTATATTTCTGAAATTTGCTTCTCGTGAAATCTTCAGCATCTTAGGAGCACTTACAATCATCATTGGAGTGTACTTCCTACTGTGGGGCAAAAGTGAGCAAATGGTTTCGCAATGCAGTACTGTTGACCCAGACTGCAGAATATAGTCAATAACTTTAGCTGGAAACGAAGAAGTGCTCGTCCATGTGGGAAGAGAAAAAAACATAAAAAGTCATGATGATTTGTGATCATGTTCTGTACAAGCATTTTAGTACAAAACCAACTCTTAGCTAAAGATTTGGTGCTTTCCAATGCTCTCAAGTACTTAAAGGGAAAAATAATTGTGAGTAAAAATTATTAAATATAAATTAATTTGTAAGAATGATCTTATTAAAAAAAATCGTTTAATTTTTTTATTCATTTTTCTACATATGCTTATAAAAGAAATTATCAAAAGAGAGATTTTTGCAATCTATTTTTTACACTGATACAAGTTACCACAAATACCTTATCAGCAGCATCCCGTTCAACCTTTTCCATTGCCCCTTTATTAATATACTTTTCTACATTCGTTATCGGTGCATATTAACTAATGAAGTGTCTCGGGTTTGAGTCAGCATGCAATTGTGTTACACAAAAAACGACAGAATTTAGCTGGAAATGGTCCTACCAAACTTAAAATGTAGGATTTACGATAAATACAAGTAAAAAGGAACAGTATTTAATTTATTCTGTCATTTGATCAAATTTTAGAATGTCGGAACAGTATTATTCATCTTTTCTTGAGAATAGTGAATAATCAAATGACATTAGCCTCATTTTTTAGTTTGTCAATCAGCTCATCCACAGAAGAAACAATAACCCCTGCTTTTCTCTTGGGAGGTTCTGTGACTTGAACTACCTCCAAATCAGATATGATTTCCACATTCAACTCTTCCGGAGTGAATTTTTTTATGGGTTTCGACTTTGCTTTCATTATGTTGGGAAGAGTAGCATATCTTGGTTGATTCAGTCTCAGATCAGTGCTGCAAGAAGAAAAAGGTCAAATTTCACATACCAAGAAAGCGTTTTAAAAGTAGGGAGAAAAACACACCAGTTAAGTTAAATCACCGATTCACAGAAATGTGACCAAATCATCCATACGTTAGAGCAACAATAAGCGCAGCTATCTACATCAAATAACCCCAGTATTCATGAAACATATCATCCCAACATAATATGCAACCCATATTTGGAAATGCAAATGGGTTCTTATGTCAATGTTCATTTGAATCACTTTGACTGAAGTGTATAGTTAACGTGGTTACTTTTTGTGATCACAAAGTTCCAAAGCATTGTTTTAATAAAAAAGAAACATCCCCACGACATTTCTCTGAAAAACCAGTATTTTAATCTTAAATGAGACATTAGTGCCAGCGTTTCTATTGTATTATAGTAATGCATATACAGTATGCTGCTAAAATAAATTAGTTAAGGCACAAAATGAATTATATAATTGTGCAGTTCTAGTTCAATTGATTGCTCATTCTTCAAAGGGTGCAAGGAGCAGATACCAGCCTTGAAATTCAGCAAACATTTAGCATCGTTATACTTTCAGCATGGTTGCTTGATAAAAGATAATCTTGTAAGAACAATCAAGAAACTAGATATAGTTGAATCATAAGAATGAGAACCCCAGAGAAATTTCAAGAATAGTTATGAATAGATCAACATTTGAAGATGACACAATGTGAGTTTGCAATGTTAAACAAGAAACAATTCATGTTTGCATTCAGATATTTTGGTAAAGGGTACAATATTTCATGCTTGGCGACAATTTTGCTGAAAGTAGAATAAAGAATAGCTATGTTCAAAATTACATAATAACAATGGTTACACTTACCGAAGTAACCTAGATAACTATGTAATTAGGAAGTAGAATTAGAATTAATTATTTTCTCATGTTCAATCATTCATGTATATAATTTCTCAAGGCTGAGTGCATTTTTACTCAAGCATTACACTCAGTCTCAAAAATATTATCTCCTTCAATCTCGTAACTATAAAACCAAAAATAGAAAATGTGAAAACATAGCAGTAAAAACAGATTCTACCACTCTTGTGATTTTAAACACGCCCATGCTAAACAAAACAGAAAATGAAACGAAAACTACAATCTATTAGTACTACACTATATTTAACATCGCATGCAAACAAACCAGCAATATTAGTCAAAGAGAAAGATTTGTTTACTAATTTAGGGAGAAGTTAGTTTTGAAAAGATTGTAGGTTGCTTCAGGATCCAATTGGTTAATCTGAACTTTTAGTTATGAAAGAAATGAAAAGAAAATGGAAAACTAAATGGATCTTAGGACACCACCATGTGATAAAGATATACTCAAGTGAGACCAAGTACAAAAAGGAAAGCTTCTTAAAAATATAGATAGGGTGGATACAGCATTCTTTTTAAACATAAAAGAATGTGACACTCACGTTATTACTGCTGGTAAGTTCAGACGCACAGTTTCTATGCCATCATCAACCTCTCTGTCAACTGTTGCAACCTGTTTCTCTTTATCAAGGACAACCTACTGGAAAGAAGCAGTTAGTTATAAAATAATTTAATCAGAAGAAATAATATTTGATATTTTAGCCTAAAATAATTATTCAAAACTGGAGCACTGAACTGCAATTTTTCTTGGGTATCTGCCCAAAGTCTGTTCTACATGCCTACATAATGAACAGTTAGGAAATTCTACCACATGAAAACTTGATTACTCTAACTCAAACCAACCAGATGACCATGTATCCTTCCAAGACAGCTAAGTGGCAAATAAAGAGAATTATTTCTGTGGCTAAGTTCATCAACTTGATCAATAATTTTGTTACAAAACAGTTGAACACAAAAGAAACAACAATGACCAAATTCTAAACTACTTTTGATAGAAAAATGGGTGAAAGGATGGAACAAGGTTTGATCTAACAAGGAATAAAGCATAAGTTACATCAATATTCAAGAATATTGAAGAGGTAACAAGAAACATATTTCAGATTCGGTAGAAGACTCCAATAGTCCAGTTCTACAAAACAACAAAATTCCTAAAACCGTCTATGATACCTGAGTGGCTGTGGCATTACTATTAATAATCTTCGGTAGAAATCAGTAATACATACATAAATATACCCATAACCATATAAGCTTCAGAATTCCCTGTCTATTTTCTTTATTTCCAATATAAAATCTTTGAGGCAGGCTTTCAAAATCCCCAAAGCATGGTTCGTGGAAAAGCTTGCCACTACGTTCTTCGTTCTAAGAGGTTGGAGCGTTTGCACAAACCACTATCTGGGGACAGAACCAAGCATGCTAGAGTGGTGGGTTTGACATATACACATACCAAACTTAACATGCCATGTTTATACCCATCCTAAAATAAAATGAACAAAGGAAGTCGTATGACTCACGCCTAATGATTTCACAAAGACATCAATAACCCTATTCTAGATGGATGGGGCAATGATAAATATTAGGAAAAAAAAATGAGAAATTCAATCAACATTACTGCTTTTGAAGGACCCCGTTTGGTGTTCAAAGAAAAGCATTTAACTTTGATCAAATTGGGAAGAATGGAGATCATCGATAGTCATGAAGACATTGTTTACTGAATATGCAGATGACGAAATGGAAAAACCTAACCTTTGAAGCAAATGTCCCTTGAGGCCAGTTTAGGAGTCCTGCTATCATCTGCCCTGTTTGATTGCAATCATCATCAATAGCCTGTAAAAAATAAAATAAAAAAATTCATAGACATCAACAAGAGTCGAAGCACCAATTTCTACTCTAATAATTAATCCCCAAAACACCCCACACAAACAAAAACCTGAATTTCCACAAATACAAGGAAATGATAACAGTAGTAATACCTGTTTGCCAAGGATGAGAAGATCGGGTTTCTCAATCTCGACGAGCTTTCTGAATATTTTGGCAACAGAGAGAGGGTATAGGGAAGCAGTGGACTCGACGTGGATGCCTCTGTTGGCTCCCATAGCAAGACCCGTTCGGAGAGTATCTACGCATTGAGAAGGTCCGATGCTGACAGCGACAACCTCGGAGGCCAAGCCAGACTCTCTTATGCGAAGGGCCTCTTCCAGGGCGATCTCACAGAAGGGGTTCATCGACATTTTCACGTTCTGGGTCACCACCCCCGTCTGCAAAACGGCATCAAGTTGAGCCGAATTAGGAGCGGAGAGAAAAAAAAAAAGAAAAAAAAAATGAATTTGTGAGTGAGTAGCTTACCTTGTCGGGCTTGACCCTGATTTTGACGGCGTAATCGACGACTCGCTTGACGGCTACCATTACCTTCATTGTGATGGGTGGAAGGTGGGGTGTACGTTTAGGGTGTGGAGGTGGAAATAATAGGTAGAAGAAGGAGTGTGCATGTGTTGTGTTCTACCAATAGCAAACTAAAAAGGAACAAGTCTAATCCAAAATGATCACGAAAATGGTTTAAGAGCTCTGTTTTAAACATTACTTTCAAATTTAAAGTAGGGTTTTGTCTAATTTGACAGTAAAGAAAATTAAACTTGCTATTATTATTATAGCTTTTCTAATTCAATGATAATATAAAAAATAAATTAGTGTGTATTATTTTCTCTAAAATATTAAGGATAACTTGAATTATTAGAATAGAATGAGTACGTAATCTAAGTATGTATAATGTAAATTAAATATAAATTTAACAATAAAATAAAATTACAAAGCTTTTCTTCTATTTAAATAAATTACAGATACAAAATAAAGAAATAAATCATTTTTGGCTAAATAAAAAAGTTATAGAAGATGTGATCTCAACCCATTGCGATATATTGTTTCAGTAGAATTAATTCTTTTTTTAGTATATGATTTTAATATTAATGATAAATATTCTATTATATTAACAGAATTGATTGAATCATACAAATATTTACAATTTTAGAGAATACGTATGATATGTTGAAATGTAAAATTAAAATAAGATTGATTAAAATTATCAGATAGATATTTAGAAATTTGTATTCTGTTTGGCTTATAAACTGGAAAAGGAAAATGCAAGAAAGGATTGACGTGGAAAGGTTGGTGGCGCTGCAACTGATCTTATCCTACACCTTAGCTTAGGGCTTATCGTGTACCATACCACCAACATGATTACCTGTACATTACATCTTCATCCCATGCTTTCATCACTCACTTTTTATTTTGAAATAGAGGAGTGCAGGTGGAAAATAGTGGAGTGGAGGAAGCAAGAGGCTGAAAGAAAAATGAAGAGGGTTGGTGTTTGGAGGCCCATTATGTATTGTATGATACAAAAATTCATAGCCATGAGAAACAAAAATCCAGCGCTAGTGAGACCAACAGAATGAAAACAAAAAGGCCCAACTACTGACATGAATAATTTTGAAAAATTAATTCAGAATCCAAACAAGAACTTGCATCCAATATCCACCTACCTACCCCACCCTATCTCAAAAAAATTAAAAAAAAATCAGCTCTTAATTGTCACTAATGTAAAAAAATACTAATACAACCTATGGAAGTTAAGAAGTACTTTTCATCAATTATTTGTTTACTATTTTTAGAAAAAATAATTGTACAAAAATAAAATTAAAAATGATAAAAATGTAGAAGTCAAGAAGATACTTAATAGAGATTTCTGGTTGCCCATTTTGTCCACCAAAAACTAATATCCTTTCTTTGTTGTTATTGGCAGATTCCTCTGGAGTATCATGTCAAAGAGGTTTCTGAAATATTAATTTAATTGCTTGAATAAATAAAGTAACATATTTAAAAGTTTGCAAAATGAGAAGGTAAAAAGGAAATATCTCGGAACAATCGTTATGGAAGAGTTTTAAATCTGTTTATATTATCTTGAAGTATATACAGAAGTAAATCATACTTTTATCATATGATAATAATTATTACTAACTTTTCTTGTTTATTCTATATTTTCTTTGATAAATTTTTGAAAAAAATTTCACATTTTTTCCCCACTTATTTTCATGTTCTTTATTTCTCTTGTCTGTTTAACATGGCAATGTTCTTACACAAATTGATCAGACTGTTTCCACAGCTGTAGTAGTCGTACGAAAATAGGATGTTTTAAGAACATGTTCACACCTCACAAATTAATTAAAGGAAGTTTTAGGAAGAGTGTATATAAAGAGGCGATTCTAGGAATTATTATTCATATGCATTCTTCATTTTGGTAGAATATTCTTATATACTCAAAAAGCAAGTGAAATTTCTGACAGAAGAAAAGAAAAGGCAAGTGGAATTCAGAAGCCTGAGAAAATGATATCAAATCTTGCATTCACTGTCTGGTCTTATTTCAAGAACATTTTTGAAATAAATTTACATATAGAAGAAAAATTGTTGAGTTGCTTTCAAAATCACAAGACAATGAGGTCCCACGACACTGAAGATTATTTTTCCTCTTTTTGGGGATTAGCTTCTTTGAAGCTTTTGGTTGTGTTTTTTCCCCCTTCCCTTTTTGACAAAGATGTAGCCTCTCACGGGTTCCTGAAGTGTGCAACAGATCTTGTGTAGCCCCTGCCCATGCTTACGTGCACATGGCCTTCAAAGAGTGCACGACTTTGGGGGGACTCTATTATCAGAAAAAATAGCAGGGGATGCTTTGGACAAAAGTTCCAAAGTGCTTTATTTTAGAGTGAAAGGTCATATAAAATAAGAGGTAAAAAGTTCATATGAATGTTTAAAGTTAACCCTGTCAGCAAGCTTAAGAAATTACTATGTGCAGACAAATATTTGGTAGGGCAAAATCATAAGTATGATGATGATTGATGAAATTTTCTTTTTTCACACCAAAGAAAAAGAATGATGATTGATGAACTACTACTACCAATAAATTTGGCTGTTTCTTCATTAGTTATTATATTATTTCAACCGCAAATTAATGATTGATTCTTACAAGCTGGAAACAGATGAAATTGTGGAACAAAAAACCATCACCAAACCAACCAAATATGACCAAACTTTCCTTTCCATCCACCAGCATTACAACACACACGGTGTGTACAAAATTATAATTTTGGTGGGTGTATATTAATTATCAAAGAAAAAAAGAACGCCCACCCTCCTCCTTCTATTAAAATAAACTTTGGGACACCTTCACCTGTCTACTTTATTCACCCTTGGATTCTCCATTTTGGTAATTGCTCCACTTTAATTTCCATTTGTTTTGCTTATTTCTCTCTTTCTATATACTTAGAATAAGACATGGCATAAATTTATTGATCCAAAGCGGGTAACTTTTTTTTCTTTAGAAAGCTATTATGTGATGATTTCTGCAATGATGCTCATTATCATAGCTCCTTGCCGTTTGAAGCAACTAGACCAAACCACAGCACCATCCCATTTTATACATTCAGAATCATACATAATATAGAAATAATGGTTTCTTGTTAAAATTAAATCCAATTGAATATTTGTGTCTCATACAATCCTATGACCTGTTCATACATCTAACATTGTAACATCTCTATCTCACAAAAAAAATAAAAAAAGTAACGACCTAAGAAACTTGCAAGTTGCAATCATAATGAAAATATGGGAGGACAAAAGAGAAATTTCAGGGGTCCAAAGAAACAGGTTGAACAGAACTCCGGGATCTACTTCCATGTCCAAAGGAAAAGAATGATCTCTTGACTCTATTACTACCACTACCACTGCAGCCTTCGATGGTGCTGACTTCATTGACTTGCCTGTTCTGCAGCCTCAGAGCTTCTTGAACTGCTAAATAGAACTGTCTATCCCCTGACGAGTCCATGGAGAAAGACCTCCTGATTGGTTGCACTGAGAAATGGTCATCTTTTGCTCTAATATCAATACACTCATCCCCCATGCTTGTCACTTTGTGCAGTTTCATTGCTTTCTTCTGCACATTTCCATGTTCCAGTTTCCTTGGTGTGGAAGGACTAATAAGACATGTTGGTAAGGGTAACTCCAAAGCATTGCCTCTCTCTTGCAAAATTTGGCTTCTATCATGATTATTGCCCAATTCAATCACAACAAAATCTTCATCACCTCCAATGAGGTTTTCCCTAGGTGGGGTTTGATCCTGAGGGGAAGAAGATCTTAGGGTGAGAAGCTGATCAATGTGGAATCTGCTTGTCAAGGAAATGCTTGTTCTGCAGAGAGGGCAATTGGCATTGCTCTGAAGCCAAACATCTATGCAATCAATGTGAAACACATGGCTGCAATTTGGTATAATCCTGAGCTTCTCATCTTCTTGAAACTCATTTAAGCAAACAGCACATTCTCCAAAGTCTCTATCCCCTTGTGTCTTGTACTGAATCACTGGGATTAACCGGATCATTGCCTCATCTAGTCCACGAGCTTCTGTGCCTGGTGAGTACATTGGTGAGGGATCTTCACGCCTTCTAGATGGAGAGAAACGTCTTAGAATATCAATTCGGTGCCAATTGAGGCAGCATTTGATCACAAAGATGTAGTAGCTCACAAGCAAGAAAGCCGTGGCCATTATTCCTATTATGGCAATTGCAATGATGGGAAAACTGCTGCTGGAAGAATGCTGATGAGGATGAAAGAATGAACCCCCTGGACTTGTGGTTGGAGAAAGTGCTTGTGATTGTGACTCATGTTGTGACACATACATCAAGTATCTTCTGCTTGCAAGATCCATACCAGATGTTACAGACAAAAATACAGACAAATTGGTTCTCTCAGATCTTGAACATAAGCAGAAGACATGAATAGAACAAATCCCTAATGTAAGAGTGTGGGTAGAAAATAATTCACTTTCTTGGAAAATCTATAGCTAGTGTATTGTGTACTACTTGAGGTAGGCTATGGTTGTTATCAAATAGGAGATGGGAGTGAACAGAGCTAATGAGTCAAGTACGTGGTTGTTAACTTGTTATCAAATAGACAGAAAATAAAAACCTAGTTTTGAAAAAGATGGCTGGGGAGAGAATTGAAAGCAGATGCAGGAGTATTAAACCAATGAAAAATGGAGGAGTATGGAGAAGGGAGAAGAGAGCAAACCTAGATGGTGTTTAAATGAGAGTGGTGGGGGTGAGGGGGACAATACATTAAGGTCTTGAAATTCAATGAAAATGTTGACAAAAACCTGTTTTCTTTATTAAGGTTGGAGGGTGGAGTCTTAGCTCAGACTACGTAGTTGGTGAATTTCTCAGATGTTCTCAGAGAGTTAGGCTAGAAAATTGTTCAAGTGTCTTGGACACTGCTCCAAATATATTTTACATTACAGCAGCGTATAATCCAATTTAAAATTTAGAGACTTTATACACTGTATGACGGTCCATAACAGTGATACGGGCTAACAAGGACCAATGCACCATGTCTTTATTGCTATTAGCATCCAATCATAAATGATTGAATATTTTCAATCTTTGAGAATTATGTATGTATAATTTTCATCATAATTAATCCAGGAGCGTACAGAAAAACCTGTTGTGTCCTTAAAAGAGACCACTATTTTTCAGGGAATAAAAAATAGTACTTTTTTTCAAATAATTCTCGTCCCTTTTTTGATACAACTTTTTTTCTCTAATATGCTCAAACTTCTTGAATAATACAGATTAAACTGACTCTCAAAATCATGTATTCTACCTCGACGCTAATAGATTATTATTACGTAAAAATACTACATCCTTAAATATCAACATACTTTTTGAGGTACAGAGTTTCATCGTAATTAATGTGTTGGACTAAAAATCACCCTCAGAAATTCCTAGCTCTTTTTTTAAAAAAGTAATGTCCCTACAGGAGAAAAGAAAACTTGGAATAGAAAATTTTGATCAGAACGTTAGTGATAATTACATTCCACCAATCATTCACTTATTAATCAAAAAAGACCGAATGCATGATTAACACACGCACATCGGTTGGAGTTTGAGTTTGCAAGGTAAAAAAGAAAGGAAATTACTGGTTTTGTTTGGTAGAAGAAAAGTATGAAAAAATTATCAATTCAATATTTTTTTAGCTATTTTTTTCATCTAAACGAAGGAGGACATAGTGAAAGATTTAAAATATGTAAATGGAGGTGAATGAAGAAAAAGGGGTAATTGAGTTATGAATTAGACACATGGTTATTGAATGAATGATAAAGAAAAGGTGAGACACGAAGAGCATACCCACCCCCACATGCAGCCCACCATTTGAGTCCTTAATGGAAGGGCTGACCGTTGATGGAAGATGTTGACTGTGACGAGTAGTTGGGGTTTGCCCCGCCTATCTTATTTGAAAAGCTTGAAGCAGATAAAGTGTAGCAGTGGTCTATACGTTAAGGGAAAAAATTCTGGTGGGTCCTAAATTCCTGATGCAGTGGCTTATGGCAAAGTCAAATATGTGTGCAGTGTTATGTTGTATATATAAAAGGTTTCAGAACCGACACATATTCACATTTGGCTTGTTGACAAGCAGTGGAAAGAGATCAACTAATGAGAGAAAAAAACAGACACGGTTTCCCTTTTGCTTTCCCACTTTCAAAAAGTGTTTCACACATTAGTCAAAGGTTTAGGCCTATGTGCCTTGTGGCGTCTGCCAGAAGAAACTTCCCCCACCACTTTTCCACAAAAATTAATCACCATATCCTTTCAAAATCTCTGCCCCTGTCCAAACTTCCCACAAAATCTCCCTTTATCTATCTATTTTCTCATTTCTTTCTCATCTTGGGCCTCATTTCAATACTGTTTACTATATGCACTTTCTTCGTTTAAAGACTTGAAGAGAAAGAAAGATTATTTGTAATAGATTTTATTTTTAAATTTTTCATCTTTTATTTGATTTATTTTGAATTATGTATTTGTTGAAAATTATTAGTGACTGAAGTAGAAAACCAATGTAATTTGTTTTTTGATTATTTATTGAAGATTGTTTGATTTTTCATCTTCTTCCTTATTTTGACTCGACTAGAAAACCAATGTAATTTGATATCATACATAAAATACAGGATAGTCCTTCCCTGACCAGCTGCATTCACATTGGGGAGAGTTCTCATCCAAAATTGCATAATATATAATTCCTTCATTGAGAAGTCGCAGACAAGAGCCAGTGGGCAGTGACTACAGATACTATTGTCAATTTCAAGGTTGAATGTGTATCATATGATCTAAAATTTTGTTTGCAAATTCGTCTTCACATTTAAAATTCTATAGTTCAAAGTCTAGCTTGGTCTTCAAGCTTGTTGACTCAAGTTATATTATTGTGATGAAATATTTTTGGCCATTTAATATGATGGCAGCACATGTGTCCCTCTTGTTGAGCATATACCTGCAGCTAGTTAATGGTTTCTATGGTTACAGTGAAATATTGGACCACTATGTTGAGGGAAAACAATACAAATAGTAACATTAGCATGACCAGAAAGAGGCACATGGATATGGCATGGAAGCAACAGCTGTTATTAGACAGTTTACTTGGGAAAAGGGCTCTCACAAACAAAGTTTTTTTTAAAAAATCCTTAAAATTTTCACAATTATTGTCCCCTTTCTGTCACTTCACCACGTTACTGGGTTTTGTGTTTAATGCCACTTCTCTTCTGGGTGGGGAGGGACTGGTGTTGATTTCTACTGCGAAACTAAATTTCTTCCCTTATTTATTGAATACTCAATACTTACACAATGTTACAATTATATCTAGTTACAGAAATGCATGTGTTGGAACTTTATCGTCCCATTTAGAAAATGAAAAAAAAAAATACTAGTTTTTTATTTAAGGAAAAAAAAAAAAAAACACGTTTCCTTATCACTAATTATTTATAATAATGTTGTGCACCGGCACTGGGCTCTAATATAAATGAACACATGTTCATGAGAAAGGGGGTGACCATGTTGCGTTTCCACTGATTCATACTTGAAAATGAAACGTAGGAAGCTCCGATGAAAAATGTTATCCATTAAAGACAATATATTTACTTTCCTGCCCCAGAATTATTTAAAATTTTAAACAGCATTCATTTAATTATTTAAATATTTTGGTATACAATAATTTATCTATAG
Organism: Macrotyloma uniflorum; assembly: GCA_016859785.1. NCBI lineage: Eukaryota > Viridiplantae > Streptophyta > Magnoliopsida > Fabales > Fabaceae > Macrotyloma > Macrotyloma uniflorum. Next base: position 908,141 of record BDMB01000023.1, on the reverse strand, counting down.
GATTGAAAGACACAATTAAGGGATTTATGCCCCTTATTATTCTATATCGTAATGTTATTTTTAGTTATTAAAGGATTAAGTTCAATGCCACAATATGTATGAAATGATTAATGTTAAATGAATATTTTCACTAATTCTATAATTTTTTATTTTAATACAATTATGAAAGATATTCAATGGTAATATTGATATGTTTTATTAACATATTAAAAATATTTTTTAAACAATGAAAATTTGTAAAAGTATAACGATATAATTATTTCTTGAAAATTTGTTCAACGCTGTATTAAAAGTTTAATAAATATATATATATGGTCAAAGATTTTACATTATCAACTATTTAAAACCCTTTCTTAGTATGACTTTGATGATACATCAATTATTATAAAAGTCAATACATTGTTATGCTTGTTGATTGATAACTAAATGCTAATATAATTTTTTACACTAATAATACATACATTATCTCTTAATTTAATAATTATTATAAGTTTTTCTTCCGGTAAAAAGATTTTTTATATTTATATTTATAAAATGTTTTTTCTCTTTATGAAGATATTGATTCTAAAATATATTAATTGGGTTTGAACGAAATGAAGAAAAAATAGTGGTTTATTATTGTTATGAAAGGTTAAAGGCAATAGTGACTTGGTTGGCGATGTGCACGTGTCTTCACGTGTTCTTCTGACCGTCCATAGAAGGAAAATAGTTATCTTCCCTG
>BDMB01000023.1:869073-907313 GCA_016859785.1 Macrotyloma uniflorum | reverse complement strand
TATATATATATATATATATATATATATATATATATATATATATATTATATGTTGATTTCAATTGATTAGTCAACTTAAATTAGTTTACCCACACTTATAGTTTCTTTTCTTAAATTCTTAAACTTAATTTATTTCACTGTAATACAAAAAAAAATTATAATGGAGATTAATTTAAGTCTGCATCTTAATTATATTTAATAAACTAAAATTAATTAATTAATTCTATCTAACTTTAAAATCAACATTTACCTTTCTCCTTAAAGAAATAAAAAAGGAAATATATGATAATCAATTATAAATTTTTTAATATAAATTTTAATTTATATTAAAAATAAATTAATGTAACATAAAAGGGTAAAATAAATAAAAGTAATAAATATAGAAAATAAAAAGATAAAAATATAAAGGTTTTATTTGATTAATTATATGATCATTGGACATTCTCAAGTGTCTATCTAGATAAATATTGATCGATTATTTAATTAACTTCCTAATTTAAATCATGTATGCTCTTTGCACATGTATCATTTGGTCAAATTATGAAATGAGTTGGATATCTTAAATTTATGTAACTTTTGAATTTTAAATTAATAGTTTATCTAAAAAATAAAATATATTTCTTCTTCTAAAGTGTATTCGCTTCAATTCACAATAATAAAATAATTTTAGATCTACTTAATCGAACTTAATATAAAATTCTTAATAATACTTTATTACATTATAGGTTAAAGATGAGTTTTTATTTATTTATTTTATTTATGTTAAGATTTGTTATAGGTGTGTGATATTCATTTTTCTTCTAATTATTGATTAACTTTTGTAGAAAAACTTGACTAGTCACTTTTAGTAAATTATTTTCTATTTATCATATCAGACATAAAATTTTATTCAAAAGATCCACACCAATTCAACTCCAGCTAACAGAATCTTGGTTGACAAGTTAAACAACTTTAAACAATTTTGACCCAATTTTTCTTATAATTTTTGTGGAAAATTTAAGCCTCAGAAAATTTTAAGTGAAAAATAAATATTTTTAATGAAGAAAAAATTGAAAAAAAAAGGTCTACAAACCTTTTGCTTCTATTTTCCTTGATGAACACGCTACTCGAAGATTTCAACGTAGAAATAAATTTTGAACTTGAAAATTATTAAGTAGAACTTGAACTTTAAAATAAAATTTAAAATTTTAAAAAATGAAGGCAAATGGTATCCTGATATCTGATACAACTGACCATTGTTTGAAAGCAAGAAGAATGGTATGGAGCCCAATTTTGCAGATCATGCCTTCAAACGTGGCCAACAATATCACTTTATTGGGCCTATCCCTATTTTGAGCCTTCTAGTAAGAATGAGATTCTAGTCTATGTGAGAGTCCACCCCATTGTTATTCATATTTACATTTTAAATTAGTCTCATTTATCGACACAAAAATATTCTTATTTCTGCAAAAAGTGACCTTCATATATATTGAACTTGCTTAGCTACTTTTTAAGCTCAAAAGACCCTAAAAGCCATGTTCTAATTCACTGAACACTTATGTGAATCGTAAATTTGTTCGGAATCATATTAATCAAGATATCCATTAACTTTTCACACTTCTACTTTTCAACGTACAAAATTTTGGACTTTCTTTTAAATAAGAAATTAAGGTTAAAGAACTATTCTAAATTCAGGATGAATTCCTTTTTATTCCATTATATGGATTTAGACATATTTCAGAGTATGGCCCAGGTAATTTTTAAACTGTTTAAAGATCGTAATCATGTTAAAAAAAATTAATATGTAAAAACGGCTACTAATCTTACATCCAAGCACTCTGAATCAAACAATTTTAAAATAAAATATTGTTGTAATACTGATGCTTCTGATTCATTTATATATGGTTCAATTGGGTATTGTTGCTCTTCTTTCATTTCAATCAATAACTTGTAAATTATATTCTGATTCTTGCACCAATTATAGAGAATCTTATTCAATCCCTACAATTACTTCATGAAGACAACCGACCCTCAAGATTCCCCACCCTTATAGTGCTCTTCTACTTGTAGTTGAACATTTATTTGCAATGATAAATTTTTAATATTTATAAATTTATATCTAGACTATTTACTAGAACCAGGTTCTTTCTAGAAGAAAAATATATCATCTCATTCTAGAAAACCTAGTTCTACAGAAAAAAAAAAAATATATATATATATATATATATATATGAAATAAATGTGGTGGATACTGTATCCGAGATTATAATATAATTATATGCTGAGAGATTATTAGAATATTGATTACCTAAGTAAGGATAAATAAGCAATCTGACTTCACAGATGACACTGAACACAAGTACTATAGAACTTGCCACTTTGACCCTTTCAACCAACTTGCATAAAATCGATGAAGGTGGGGTTACCTTTAATTGTAATTATTGCTATATTGATTTTAATATTTTTCTGAGCCACAAAGTGGTATTTGTTTCCTTGTAAAATGAATTCCGAAACAACGATGGGTAAAAGGCATTTAAAAGAGAGAGTGCTACTAGAATGACAAAAGAATTTCAAAACTTTGCAAAGCCATCACCTTGACCATCCAAATACAATGGACACAAAAACTTTTCAACATTGGTCATTGGTTTCAATAGCAGAAACTTCTTATCGTCACGTGCCAACAATTCTCATGTGGCCTAATCAAATAGTGCCTTTGCACATAGTGCACATTTTTTCAACCATATATAAGTCCCAAATCTCCTACCTTACCATGCATGCAAAAACACAAAAACACAAAAACTAAACCCCACCATTACCTTACCAAGTACCAACCATGGATGAAGAAGGATCAAGGGGAAAAACCAAGGAGGAGGCTGGAGATGTCCGCTACCGAGGGGTTCGCCGGAGGCCCTGGGGGAAGTTCGCGGCGGAGATTCGAGACTCCATGAGGCAGGGCCAAAGGGTGTGGCTGGGAACTTTCAACACGGCGGAGGAAGCAGCCAGAGCCTATGACAGAGCTGCTTATGCCATGAGAGGTCCATTTGCAATCCTGAACTTCCCTGAGGAGTACCCTATGACTGCTGGTGGTGCCACTAATGCCGCCACTCATTCCTCTGTCGCTTCATCATCATCATCATCATCCTCTTCCAGGCATGCAAATGTGGAAGGCAGAGGAAGAAGCGATCAAGGAAGGCAAGTGTTTGAGTTTGAGTACTTGGACGACAAGTTGTTGGAGGAGCTTCTTGACTTCGAGGACAAAAAGAAAAGGGGACCATAAAAATGAGGTTCTGCTATATCGTATCAAACTATGTCATTTCATAATTTCTATGTCACGTGATATTAACTTCTTTTTAGTAAATTAAAAAAACATAATTACATGTCACAGAAGTTTGTGGAGATAATATAGTTCCAATCTTGTTATAATTTATCTGTCAAAAAGTTAGTATTCCAACGTATATCGTTGTTGGAGACAATGCTACTAGTCCGAATAAGTAGCAATTATGCATGTATGTCTATTATTTACTCAGTGCCATCATATCAAGTTTCTCGATGATGCTTATTTAAACAAATGTAAGCGCATAAAAAATAATTCAACCCTTCTTATTACATATATGTAAAAATAGTCACGCCAACTGATCTGAGCTATAATATTGCATAAAACAATTTTACATCAATTACCTTAACAGCAGTTAAGTTACCAACTAGAATATTTAGATATGCATAACTCATATACACTCACATAACACTATAATGCACTCATGAAATATTTCAGTAAACCTCTACTGCTACTTTCAATCATTCAAACAAACTGCAGAATCAAATATCCATTGGTAGGATGAAAAAGAAACATTTTTAAACATAGTTTTAACCCAACACCATCGTTTAAATTCAGTATTCTCAAATACTTTCTTTATGCAGAACTGACTATTCTTGAAAATAATCACATTCTTGTGCAACCATAAAGTTCATATTAGAGTTAATCAAACAACCAAAATAGAATTATAGTTTCCCAGGTATTGACAGAAATGAGATGCACAATTAATAGGCAAAATATTAAACAAATCTCACCGTTTAAACCTTATAAGAAAAAGAGGAACAAAATAGTAGGCGGATTGCAAATTCAATCAGCTAAAAGGGCAAGTAGACTCATCTTCGCTATAGATAACTTTTCTTTTTAAGCAGTTCATCAATTCTTCGAAAATTCTATTACCAACACTCTCCAAATAAATACATTACTTATATATAGAGAGAGACGGAGGGAGGGGATATCTCTTACTTTAAAAATAAAAAATAAAAATTTATTTTTAATTCTCATAATTTTTTTTTTTAATCCAATAATTTTATATAAAAATTAAATTTTATCGAAGTAATTGTTAAATTATAATTTCGTACCATCAAAATTATGTACATCAAATTTTATTAAATTTGTAAAATAATAATAAAAATATCAAATTATTCATATTCTAATATATTTTTAAAATTATACATTTATAAATAAGATATTAAATAATTTTATATTAGTAATTGACACAATTGTGACCCACGTGATTACATCCATGACATTGGCATCATTTCACATTCTCGTAGACCTAATTAGTTAAAAATTATAAAAAATAAAATATTTTTGGATTGAATTATAAGAGCTGAAAAAAAAATTTAAAATAACAATTCATATTTTTTTAGTTCACTTTCATAAAAAATTTATAAGAATTTTACATAAAATTTTATAATATCTTAGAATCACAAGAAAATATTTTTTATTTAAATTACATGATCGATACATTAAACTAAAATTGACACACTAAAAAGTATTTGATAAGAGAGACTAGAAATAATGAGATAACAAATTTGATGGAGTAAGGCTGATGAAAAGATTGTTAAATAACTAAATCCTCTCAACAAAATATAAAAGACTAAAAGTTGATTTTATGAAAAGATAATGGATTAAAAATAAAAATTTATCCAAAAAATTATATATTACTAATACATTATATTTGTAATTATGTGATAATCAATATGATTGACAACGATTAAAATTATTATTAAGAAAATTAAGATTAGTTAAATATTTGTTTTGAGATTAAAAATAAAAATTTTCAAACATTAATACACTAAAAATATATTTCATCGTTTTTTTATGTCATACATATCATTTAGTATATAGTATTTACTAGCTTTATTAACTACTAATCTATCGTGAAACCTAACTAATCATTTTAATGTGATCTTCCTTTTTATGATCACATTAAAACTTATTAAGTCCATTAAAATGTTTATCTTTATGTCATACACTAAAATTAATACAATTTTTTTTTTATTATATCTTGTAAATTATTTATGAAAATGTTTATTGAATGGGACAGTCCACAACATGGTACATATACCAATAGCAATAAGAAATTAGGATAGATATAAAGAAAATAGAATATTATGTTATGAGTTTGGAGGATTATCCTAAATATCGTATAACATAAGGAAAAAAGCATAAATTTATGAAAACATGGGATTGATAGGTTGATAACAGTGAAGAAGAATGAATAACAATAACATCAAGTTGACATGTGTTGCACCAAGGCACGGCACCTGCGAAATCCCAGAGGTTCAGACACGCACGTAAGTTTTTATTTTTAATTAATATCATATTTAATCTCATGGTTCAGAGTAGATATTCTTTCTTTTTAAGTCAAAAAGTACTTATTTTCATTCTTATATAACAAACCATTTTCCTAGTATAAAATTTTTATCACTAGGTCCACTCTCTCTATACATATTTATTTACCATCTATTTCAACTCACATTTTATTTTTTTTTATTCTAATTTTTTATTTTCATTTTATAGTTTTAGTAAATACAACCTTAACCACGGTTGTTTGCTGAATAAAGAGAAAGAAATTAATTGATTGGACAAAAATATAATATTATATTAAAAACTAAATAAATAGTCTACAATCACTAAAATTAATAGTGTGAAAAGGAGGCGATAGATGAAAAATATATTTAGGACATAAATAGAGTGTCCGCAATCAGAATTACGACGAAAAAAGAAATTTGTCGTTTTATTGCCACGTTGATTATGATAGAAAAAAATAATGCTAAATTCAAAAATATTTAAAGCACTGAATAAAAAATATTATAAATTAATGAAATAAATTATTTCATTTAAATATCTTGATTTTGATCCATCAACTAATATAGTAGTTTAAAAATGAAAATTTATCTTTCGACTAAAAACAGTTAGGTTAAGAAATATGTTAAATGATAAATTATTGAAATTAAAATTCGTTAATGAAGTTAGTTATATTAAGGATTATATAATGATAATAAATGATAGATTTTACAAACTAAAATGAGAATAGCAGCAATTTTAAAAATGTATATTTTAGTTGCAAAAAAGTAGTTTTAATGGTGAAAAGATGTGATTGGGTGATGTTCATAAGTTGGTTTTATGTGAATTGATATTGATAGATGTATTAATTATATGAATAATGAAGGTTAGTTTTAGGAAAATACATGAATATGAGTCCCTATTGAGCATCGAGCATCCATCTTTGACATATTTATGAATGTGTTGGGTGGAATACGACATTGGTAGTAACATCTGCCACACATAACAAATTGTTCACCTTTAATCGCAATGCTCCTTCTCTATGTTCTACACTCTTCCACATATTCTCAGATTCTCAACCTCACATCTTCAAATTAACATTTAATGCATCCATTTTTTTTTCTTTTTATTACGCATTTAAATTTAACACATTTGTGACTAATAATTTGAAAGGAATGCATTATTATGTTTTTATGAATCTAATTCTATTTTTATTGATTTTTTTTTTATGATTTTGAAATGAATAAATAGTGGAGCCTAAGATTACGTGAGGGATGAGAGAGGTGCATGAATATGCCACTTCTCTCTGCCGCTACTTTGTCTTCTGCAATTTGCATTAAGTCAAATAATTTATTTAATGGAACATAAGCTCAAAATAAATAAATTATTTAATGCAACTGAGTCTGCAACTCCAGCTTTATGTTTAGACACATAATTTTAAAATATTATTTAGATAAAAAAAATTAAAATTGAGAATTTATAACAATGATTAGTTGCTTACAGTTATAGAATTTTAAATTCTGGAAAACATATTTTCCTTTATCTTAAATTTATATTTTTTTAATATTTTCTTATTAACATTGTAAGTTTAGTGAGATCGAGATATTATTAATTTCACATCACTTTCTCAATATATTGAAAACGTTGCTTTCAAGTTGAAGTGATCATCATTATTTTCCCGTTAGGATTATTTTATTAATATTATTGAATTTTTTTTAATATAAGTCAAGATTTTTTTTAATGAATGTTGATAGGATTGAAATTATTAAAATTATTTTTATGTCAATATTAATTAAAATTTTATTAATCAATGTTTGAGAGATTAATTTGAGTGGATGCGAGTCATATTTCTTATTTATTTAAGTTTATATTTTTTTTATTAATGTTCATTGTAATTGTTATCAGATTGATACTATCGATATTATTTTTTTTGTATAAACTTAGTTAATATTTTTTTTAATTAATATTGACTGAAAAAATTTCAATCAATTTTGAGTAACATTATTCTTTTTTCAATGTCAAGTTGAAAAACATTTTAACTAAAATTTAAATGTTGGCAAAAATATCCAGATAAAAAAATTAAAAAATAATCTTAATTAGTTAAAATAATTGTGATAAATAATTAAAAATAACGTTGATCGATATTAATTAAGAAAAAAAATATTTTATTGATATTAATTGAAAAAATCTTAATCAATTGTGAAAAAAAAAATCAATTAACATTTATATAAATATATACCTATCCAGATTATTATAAATTGATGATGACTAAAATATTCTATTTAAATAAAAATAAATAAAAATTTAATAAATTTTAATTATCTTCTGAAAATAGAAATTTTAAAAAATTAAATAAATTAAAATGAAAACAATTGAATCTTTTTGAAAATTATAATTTTTTTCTCCAATTACATAAGATTAAAATATTCAAAGAAGCATATAAATGAGTAGGAATGAAATGTTCGATCAAGAAACAGTTTGAATATATATATATATATATATATATATATATATTAGTAATATACTTATGTGAAATACATATAAATAAAAATGCAGCATAAATAGAGGAAATAACCTCTAAATTACAATATTAGACAAATTAAAATTTAAAAAATTCCATAATCATAATAAAACATTAGTTCATAACGTGTAGAATAATCTAATTAAAATTCATAATTATGGGTTATGTTTTATGAATTTTTTAATAAGAATTATTTATAAGATGGTTGTAATAACTCTGACAATTATTTATACAATTATCTAATAAAATTGGTAACAACTTTGGCGTAACATAGATAATCTTGAAAATGACATTTAAAGTGGACCATAAAAATATTTTAGTGTTGAAAGAAGTTGGGTATGGAAATCACAATATCGTGTATCCAATGGGCCTGGAAATCACAGTATCATGTATCCAATGGGCCTGGATAAATGGAAATTGAACACTTGAGCATGAGCTATAAACCATCCTCCAGTAGGACTACTTGCATTCGAATTTTGTTTTCATTTCCTATCGTACATTGAAATAAATATGATAAATAAGATAAATTAATGAATAAAACAAACATTAGAACAATAATATATACTTTTTTTTAATTCATGGAAAAGGAACATGCCACTAGAATAACAAGTTTAACTCAATAAATTAGACTAAATAAATACGTACATAGTTTTAATTTTTATAATTTTCATTACTATTATTAGTATTGTTAATGATGGTAAAAATACTTTTTAGACCTAAGACACTGTATTAGAAGTTTTTTTTAAAGATTAGGTTGTCATATTTAATTAATTATTCTTTTACTAATGTTAAGATATTTTTGAATTATTAAAAATTATTAATATTAAAGTCATTTTTATATTTAATAATAATTAAAAAAATTATCCCAATAAAAAATAAAACTTAATAGATTTAATACTTTATAAAAAAATAATATATTTATTTTTCTAAAATTTATTAAATTTTTTATCCAATCAAAGTGTATTTGTTATTTGGAATGTAATTATTTGGTGAGTGGTGAATTTGGCAATTGCTTCATCCATAAATTAGAGCAATTGGTTTTGGATTGTGGATCCTCCAACAGTGATGATGTTGGAAGAATGTCTTGTTTCTTTGGCAAATCTAGGGATTGGCTTAAGACACTTAGGCATTGTTAAACTTTGTTCAATTTTATTTAATGAAAACATATTAAGTTTTACTTAAATGGTGTACTTATTTTTTTGAATTATTAATATGGTTATTTTTTAAAAATATTAAAATAGATAAGTCGTATTTGGTTTTATAAAACATGATTTTACTTTTTTTTTAAATATATTAATTATATACTTTTATTTAAAATATATTATAATTTAGGTGGATGAGATATACTCTTATAATCTAAAGATGTTGAACGAGATACAAATAATCTATAATTGATGTATTATACATTCGATTTAACTTTGATATAATAATGCTTTAGGTTCAGGTTTGATTGTTAATAGAACGAATATTTTACATCATAATCTAAATTTTATGTCTGCTGCACACTTAATGAGTTTAATTATGAGATTTTCAATTGATAAATGTATATCATTTGATACAATTAAGTATGTGTGTTTTCATGCAATATATCAGAAATAAAACCTAATTATATAAGTTGCCGTATCAGTATCTAATTACATATATAGAAGAGAGTTCAAACTAAAACTCTTTGAAGAAAATAGTATATAATATGTAGATAACGTATATGCCTACATCACATAAGAGCAATATAGCGTAAAGGGCTTGTTTTGTTTAAATGTGTCTCCTCCAAAACTCACAATGTACCAATTGCAGCACCTTTCAAAGTTTGAATTCAACTGGGTAACCGTTTCTCTTATTCTCAGTTTATTACGAATAAACTTTTGACAAAACAGAATATAAAGAAATCAATATTCAACTTGAAATAGAGTTTTGCTTGCTTTTTTTATAAAGTATATATGATTTTTCTTATTAAAGATAATCTTAGTTGAACATTGTTTGAATAGGGTAGATTAAAATCTCCTTTGGAATATAATCACGATATTTTTGTTCGAAAATAGGAATAATGAGAACATAAACTTTATCATTAATTAAATTAAAACAAGTGTTAAAATCCGTAATTAATTAAGGATATCATTGCTAACCTTGCCAGAAATCCACAATTATTCCATCTAACTGAGGGCTAGTTAATAAGCAAATTTTGCCTGTGTGTCTGATAAAATATAAGTTTTTACCAAGTCTGACAATTCTTTTACCAAGACAAAATTTGAATTTGGATCTGCTTGAGATAAAATATTCAATTGCTATGTTAATAGAATATATTCAGAATTCTTTGCTGAGCTGGGTAGCGGTTGCTTCTGAGGGAAGGTGATGGAACATTCGGATTGTTTTGAAAATAATGTTTATGGATACCAAGTTAAACATGAACTGATCATTAAAATATATTACATCACTTTGATTGTGTCCCTCACAGTTCTCTGTAAAATACATGTATATTGTCATTCATGTCTATTCTTTTAATTAACTTCCTTTTCTTTTACTTAAAGACATTTCGATATATATTACTTTAATCTCATTATCCAAAAAGTTTGGATTATTAGTTTCCATTGCTATAATAACAGTTGGTGTAAGAGAAGTATTGATAATGACTAAAATGAAAATGAAAATGGTGATTCAGACAATAATTATGATGATACTAGTGTATATAAAGATGAGATGAAGGTATGCGACAATTATCATAATTGTGGTGATCAAAATAACAACTGATATAGTTAAAGTTGTGACAGTTTAAGAACATTAACGACATGAAGATGGCTGGAATAGGATTATAATGATAATGGTAATAAAAATGGTAAAAATAAGCATATTAATAATTATGTGACATAAAGGTTAGGTAAGAAAAAATTTGTCTAATTCTACTTTTCCTAACTATATTACGATAATTTAAAATAATAAATAAATAGAATAAGATAAGTTAACAGAATAAACATATCCTCTCTGATTGATTCGCCTATTATAAATTTAGACATGATAAAACAGCTTATCCTAGTAACTTCATAAAAGAATACCAAAAAAGGCAAAAGTTTGACACATGAGATATGAACTGTGCCTTTGACTTGTCTCTATAAATTAATAAATAAATAAGGATAAGAAGGATATGAATTTGAATGCAAGTTGGGGACAAAGTTGAAGATATATTTGAATTATGTTTTTTTGTTTGGGTTTAAATAATAGAGGCACTATTCGTATATATACTACTTATAGTATAGTTAGTATAGTTTGTGGAGTCTCGTCAATCTGTGGAAGCATAATGTTGTCTCCACCCCAATCAGATACACCTTCAAAAAAAAGTGCTGTGAATAAAAACATAAATCCGGTGATGCTAATGGATCAAACTATGCATGCACAGTGCGATAAAATCTGTGATTCTCGGTGACAATGGAAAATGTATGAAATAAGACTTTGCCTAGTTGCACATTAATTGATGAGAAAGATTTGCACCATCTCCACATATAGTATGCTCGTGCCAAAACATAGACATAGTCGAAGAATCGAATTTATACACTTCTATTTCAATAGAGAGAGAACCTTCTTATTGGAAACAAATCTTGGTCAATGTACGTTCCTAGATTGAGATCCAGAACAAATCATTATTTTCCTTCGATGTGACACATTTCACGCACAGACTATTTATATAAGCATCAAAGGCCATCCCAAACCTCACCGTACAAAATCACCACCCAGAAACACTAACAAAGTAGCTAGCTAGGTCAAAAATAGAAAGTTCTCGACGACTAAGTCCAAGAAGAAGAACATGGAGGAGCACCAGAAGGGGAAGCAGGGCAAGGAAGAGGTGCGGTACCGCGGCGTGAGACGGCGGCCGTGGGGGAAGTACGCGGCGGAGATAAGGGATCCATCGAAGCAAGGGTCGAGGCTGTGGTTGGGGACATTTGACACTGCTGAAGAAGCTGCTAGAGCTTATGATCGTGCAGCTTTTAACTTGCGGGGTCATCTTGCGATTCTCAATTTTCCTAGTGAGTACTATTCCCAAATAAGGGGTTCACCACCTTATCCACCTCATTTAGCAACACCCTCTTCTTCCTCTTCTCATGCTAGTGGAAGTACTTCTTCTTCTTGTGCATATCAGAGGCCTGTTTTCGAGATTCCTTGTTTGGATGATAAGGTGTTGGAGGATCTTCTTGGTCAGTCAGAGGAACACAAGAAGAAAAAGAAGGGAGACTGATTGAATAGTACTACTACTCTACTCGATCATAATTTCCTCCTCTTTCTTTTTCCTCTAATTAACAAGTAATAACTCAACTGAATCTGATCTCTCTTCAGATCTACAAACAAGCAAACATTTATAATTGAACTAGTTACTGTTTGTGGATGTAAAGGTTTAACTAATTACATAGTGCCTTCATCTTCACCTTAATTGATGTTGGGACCATATATATATATGTGCCAGAATTGTACGGATAATTATATATCATAATTATATGGTTTTATCTGTCAAGAACGTATTGCACTACTGTGAAGAATTACTTCAGATGAAAAAGAAGAGTGATATATAGAAAATTAAAATTATTATAATCCACTATAAGGAAATGTAATGCTTTATAAAGAAAGGGATTTTTTTTTATTCTGATATACACATAATGGAAAATGGAAAATGCTTAGGGTCGACTATTTATTTGAACTGAAAAATGTATACATTGATGATATAAGAAAAATTATCTGAAGAGTATAAAGAATTGTTAGTCAATAATTTCTTTTCCTGTTTTTTTGCACAAAGCAGGTCTCCTATTAAATTGTAGAACTAACTGTATCATTCTTGACCCGTGTTAATTTTTTCAAGCTATTGTTTAAAGGTCTGGAATACATTCATTTTGTGTTTTTGTGCTATTACAGGACCACAAAATACTCATACAAAAATGATTTGTTGAAAAATTTGTTATTATATTTACCTTGTATAAACTTTGTCAACAAATATAATACTATCTCTTGTCTTATCATTAAGAAAAAAAAAACTCCTTTTTTTTCATAAATAAAAGAAGTTAAATTAGTTCATTTTAATTCAAACTTTATTATAAGTATACGTAAAACTATTTACTTAAGTAGTTGTATTTAATGATATAACTCATATTTTAAGGAATAGTATTTTCAATTATATATGCAATTATAAGGTAAATAACTCAAGAATAAAAAAATATTATATTCAAAAGGTGTGTGTCTGTTTCTTGTAATTAAGCCCAAAATGAAATCAGTAAAAAGAAGTATTTTATTTTTTGGACAAAATTAAAGTTTAAAATGTCATCACTGTATTGTATTGTATTTTACGTATTAAGGCAATACAGAATACAGAAGGAAGTTAATAGTTTGTGTGTTGACCAGGTAAAGAGTTTTTATAATGTTAATGTTTCTAAGACAACTTTACAGAAGTTTTTATAATGTAAGGTGAAATTTATATATATAAAATGTATTTTAAAAATATGTTTCGATTATTGAAATACAATTTGGAACAAAAAAAACTCTACTCTTACTACAGATCGATGTTCTATTTACAAGATATTCTATCTTAGAAACATTAACAGGGTATTTATTATAAAAGTTTCCATTTTTATTAAAAAAAATAAAGAGATATTTCCTGATTCTTTATTCAAAAAAAGGAAAGAAGGCTAAAATTGCTTATATAGTCTTTTTTATAAAGAAATTTTTATATATATTTAGTTTGATTATATATTTAATTAAAATTTGATTGACATTATAAAATAATTTTAAACTTAGAATTTTCGAAAAAATATCTGATTAAAATTAATGTTAGAATTTTTTTTTAATTAGACATCTTTAAAAATTCTTAATCTATATTATTGATTGATTATAATAATGGAGAGATTGAAATTGTAATCAATCAATTTACCTTCAATTGAATAATTTAATAAATTGATTAATTTAATAAATTGATTATATGATCGAAATTATTAAGATAAGTTTTGTATTTGTAAGTTATTTACAAGTGAGTATCTAGCATCATAATATATCACGTTGTTTTAATTAATTGTGTACACAATCACTTCAACTTAGAATTTTTTTAAAAATAATTTATTTGTATTACATCCTTAAATTAATAGATAAACTTTCTTGTGTTACTTCTTTAAGATTAATATTTCAACTTAAAAATTCTTTTTATTAATTATTTACTTGGTATATTTATAAAATCCATAATAATTAAATAACTTATTTTCAAAATTGACGTTAGAGACATGATATATGATTCTTAAAATAGATATAAATATAAAGTATTTAATTATCATTATTTGATACATATAATTAAAATAAAGTGTAATTATAATTCAATAAGAAGATAATATGAAAAATACATTTTATAAAAATATATTGAAGATATTATAATTAATGTAACTTATAGTTTGATCCTTTGAACATATATTATAAAAAATATGCAGTATCGAAGGAGAAGAAATTGAGATAAAGAAGAAGAGCAATTAGATCAATTGTAAAACTCTCCTCCTCGACAAGGATTCTTTTTAATCAACAATAAATCAATGTTATCCGTTAATCACTATTAAAACACTCCTCAGATGATTATATTGAGTTAATATGATATAGTATGAAGTTACTATGAATGGATTAGCAATAAATGAATTTTATATGGAAAGTGAGTGATTTTGATTGATAAACTATTTAAGATTATGAGTTCACGTGGACTTGCTTTTCTGTTTGTTCTTTTGACTAGACTGCAAACAAACTCACTGTTTCACAAAGCTCAAAAGCAGAGAACAAAGAATTTTGAATCTTTTACACTCAACTTTAAAGATGATACCCAGTAATAATAACTCTTAACTACACTAATAATAATAATAATAATTCATTAAGATTATGATTATATTTGTTTAAATTTAATCAAACTAACTTATAATTTAGTTAAAATTTACTGGAATAACTTATTAAAAACCTATGAAAATAAACTATTATTGACCTTTTTTTTTTTCTCTTTCAATTTATATTCACTAATCTATTTAAAAAAAAAATTATCCAAAATAACTAAATATACCTTTTATGTCATTTTAAGTTAATTTCACTATATATATACTCCTTGATTAAGACCCGAACGAAAAGGGTCATTTTAATCTCTGCAGATATTCTGGATCTTCTCTCTCGCTATAATTAAATTTCGGCCAAAAAGATATAAAATAAAATTGGAAAGATACATCTTTTATATGAAATATATGTGTTCATTTCAGATACAAGATATATAAGATTTTAGAATTTCTGTTGGTAGTGGGTTCAGAACAATATGTTCAAGTCATGAATTGAAAGACAAATTTTCAAAACATGTTGAAATATTCTTGCAGGATCTATCAACTTTTTGTCATTGAAGAAGATGAGATGCCAATACTTATAGTATCTCGCACTAAAAAAATTTCAAACGCTTAATCCATATTAAAATTCAAATTATAAATTTTTAATCTTTAAACTAAATATTTTATTGAGATATTACCAGGAGATCTTATATCAACTAAAAATAAGTTCAAATTAAAATTTATCTTTAGTTCAAATTAAAATTTATATAATGATGTAAATTTTTTTTATTAAACTAATTTTATATGGAGTATGTTGTTAGTCTTTTTCTTTCTTTTATTATTTACGGAGACCATTTCTTTTTTAAAAATATTAAATTTATGATAACTAAAACCAACTAAAAAATTAAATGAACTAAAACAAACACAAAAAGTATTATTTACAGCAGTATTAAATTAATTAATTGAAATTTACGAGCAATTTATCTTATTTTAACTACTCTTTATTTAATTAATAAGGGATATATAGCCACTTTCTCCTGTTAAAAACCAAAGTTTAAGTCTAAAATGAGAACTTTTAGGAGTATTCCATGAGAATATAAAAAAGAGAAATTCTATTCCTGGATTGATGTTTTTTTCAACATTTAATTCTCAAATTAAGAGAGATGAGAAAAAAACAGTAAAAATATGACATAAGATGAATAAAGTGGTAAAGATAAATATAGACAAAAATTGCAAAATAGTTATAAGAATATAATTTCCTTTCTATAAATCATAAAAATATTATAGAATGATCCAATTCATATACCGCTGCTAATAGATCTAGAAGTTTCGACGACAAAAGAAGACTACATGTGACATAGCGCATTGGGCCACACAGATCGAACAGCTTAATGCAAAAAGGAACAAATGAAGGAGAAGAAAAACCTTAGAAGCCCAATTGTGTTTGGGCCACAACGCACTTTAATGGGCCTTTATTAAAATTCTAGCGGTATCTAACAAAGAAAAGAAATTTTGTATAAAATTGAAGTGCCATAAATAGGCATGAAAACAAGATGTATAATCCGCAAACGCATGAACTCTACCACAAAATTAAATATATGATAAAATAATTTATTTATCATAAAATTATATTTTATATGTTATTATATAAGTAATTTTTTTGTATGTATTATTAATATTGTTATTATCTTATAATTATTAGAAAACATAAGATTTTGCAAATATTTTTGAAATATAAGAGACTCATAACACATTCTCCAATCTCATACATCGAATATAATTTCTGGAAAATTAAACCATCAGGAATGGTTATTAATGAATTTGCTTGGGGTGGTGTTCCTAACGAAAGAGAGCGTAATGAAAGTTTCATCCATATTGAGTGAAAGTTGAGTTTTGAGATTTACATGGATCATGTCTCATTCTTATATGGTAAAGTTATCCATCTATCGAATAGTTTGCTTAGACATTTTAGAAAATAGCTATAAGATGAGCTCCAATGATTGCCTAAACGTAGATACATTGAGCCTAGCCATGGTATTCAAATAGTGCACACAAGATATATGATTGATGTAGCAAGGTTTTTGCCCCATTACATTTATAATTTGGAGGAAAAGTAAAGCCCAATAGCATCACACAGAAAATTCTTGGAATATTTATATTCATATTACAGAGAAAACAAAATGGTCCATTTGATCAAACTTGATTATTGTTTGACTTCACACAGTATGTAAAAAAATAAAATAGGATTCAATATTCGTCTACAAATGAGGAGGAACTTTAGCTTTTGTCCATTTGTATTTTATTCCAATATATATATTTATTATATATGGATAGTGTTAATTTGATGGGTAGCACAGATTCATGCATCAATTAAATGTTGAAGAGAAAGAAGGTTAATTGAATTGTTGATTAGAAGTGGTAGAAAGATTATCTTATCATATCTTGTAAGGTAAAATCAGTAGTTTTCTGTTGGGTTATTCCGTTATCAGATTTGCTTCAACCTAAGTGGCGCTGCCAATGGGTTCTTTTTTTTATAAGTAGAAATTGAATCCATCAAATTTACATTAAAACAAATTATTTATTTTTAAATAATAAATTTAAATATACATGAAAAAATATTATTTTAATTAAATATTTTATCTACATTTACTCTTACAATTGTCTAAAAATATATTTTCTTAGATAACTCAAAATTACCATTTTTTTACATTAGTGTATAATTAATTTAAGTTTGACTTTTCTGTTCGGTTTTTAATTTTTATGTTAGACTAAATAATATCTTAACCATTTAATTTTATTTAATTATAATCATTAAAAATTTCAGAAAAATCTTTATATATAATAAATTTAATTACAATATTTTTTTAAACAAAATTATCAATAAGAAAAAATAAAAAAGAATCTTATATGACAATTTAAACTGTTCATTATAAATATAAAATACTTTTGAATTTTTATTTATTATAAATTTTAATTACTTATCGATATGAAATGTTATATTATAAAATAATATTGCATATGTGGAAGAAGATTTTTTTAATCTCGTAGAAGTTCGTCTTTTAATTATAAACTATAATTAAAAATATATTAATTAATTAGAAAGTTTGTAACTAATTCAAAAATTAAAATTTATTTTTATTTATTTTTATTCATGATATTTATTTATTTTAAAACAAAACTATATATCATAATCTAGAAAATAAGAATCTCACGCTTCTTATTCTAGTGTTTGGTAAAAAGAGAAAAATAGGAAAGATAAAAATAAATAATTACAGTGAAAGTAAATAAGAAATAAAATGAAAATTAAATATTTTTAATTAAAAAAATTATGAGAGAGATAAAATCAAGAAAAAAATTCAATAAATTAATCTATTATTTATTTATTTTTAAAATTAAATTATACACTATAAAAAATATTTATATTTATACTAAAATAATAATAGAATTGAATTCATATAGATGAGAAGTAATAAAAAATTATAAAATTTACATGTTTATATTATTAAATATTTCATTAATTATATAATTATATTACATGTTTGTTAATCTAATTAATATATATATATATATATATATAAAAGAATTTATCATGTTCCTAAAAAATTTTAATGTAAAAATGAATTTCTTTTAAATCATATTTTTATTTATTAATAAAATTGTTTAAGAAAATAATATTTATAAATTATGTATAAATATTAATATTAATTGATATTAATTATTTTTTCATAATTTTTCTTATTTAATAATTATTAAAATCTTAAATATGTTTTTAATCCACCTCGGTAATGGGCTTAATTATAGATTAATCATTTATTAGTAATATTCTATGTACATAAATCTCTTTAATAAAAAAATATAATTAAAGTGTTATAATGAGGTGTGAGACACGTGAAAACATATTATATATAACCTCTTCTAAATTCTATATTATAATTAAAGGTGTTCAGAATCGAATTAATAAAAAAAAAATCGAAAATCGATCTAAAAAACCGCAAACCGATTAAAATCGCAAGTTTTTGGATTTTTTTTTTTCAAAATCGCGCAATTCGGTTCGGTTTGCAGGTTGATATTTCAAAACCGAATCAAACCAAACCAAACCGCAATTATTAAATAATATTATATTTATTTTTAATTTTATTTTGTAAAGAAAACTTACTATTGTCTATTTCAACTTTCATTTTGTTAGACGGATCTTAAGGTTTCTTACTTGAAACTCCTTTACTCTGATTTCATTATTTTATATTCAAATCCATCTTCAGCACACAATTTTACCCTCTATCTAATCATTCTTTTTATCCCGTAAGTTTTTTTTTTTATTTCATTCACTCATTAATATGTTTCCTTTCTTATTCTTTCCTCTTTCATTTTTCATATTTTGATTTTAATTCCACATCAATTTGTCTTATGATTCATCTTTGGTTTTCATTGAATAAATGTCTATTATTTCTCTGTTTCATTTTAGGGTTTAGAATCTAGGGTTCTCGGTTTCAGTTTAGGGTTCTTATTTTAATTAATTTCATTTTTACTAGGGTTATTATTTTTTTTAGTAATATTCATCTGCTGCATCTTATGTTTTGTTAAACGCATCTTAGTGTCCCTTTACTTGAAAAACTCCATTAGTGTGTTATAACCCAATTGAGCACTTGATTGTGGGGTCAAGTTCATGGTTTCAAAGGTTAAAAATAGTCTATTATTAATAAAAAAATAAAATTAAAAATTAAAAAAAAAAAAACCGCAAAAACCCATCCAAACTAAACCAATAAAATTAATTTGGATTGGTTCAGAATTTTTTTTATTTAAAACTGAACCAAACCGAACCGCAAATAATTTTTATATTTGATTCGGATATATTTTAGCGAAAAACCGAACCAAACTGCACCGTGAATACTCTTAATTATAATATTATTTTTTAACGTATTCATATACTATTACTAGTTAAAGCTTTAATATATTATAATTATCAATATAAGATTATGATACCATAATTTTTTATTTACAATTAATTACTATCATCATATTATAATTTTCTAATAATAATAAATTATTTCATATATTATCTAAATCATTTAATTATTGACAGTAAATTATCATTCATTTATTGGCATCACTATAACTATATTTAAATAAAAATTTACTTTCACTCAAATAAATTTCGTAATAAATATCAAACATCATAACTATTATATTTCATATTTCTATCTTTCAAAATCACATAAACTTAATATATATTATATTTCATATTTCTATATTTGAAAATCACATAAACTTAATATATATTAAATATCTTATTACCTTCACTAAATTAATATATATAAAATAATATAAATTTAACTTATTAACCGATTTTATAAAATTAAATTATCCTTAAAATTGATATTTATTATAATATTAAAATTTATGTTATTAAGGATTGATAAGCTTAACTCTCATTCACGTATGTATTATTTCACAATTAAATATTAATTATTATTAAATATCAATCCATTAAAAAAATTGACTAAATATTTATTATTAAATGTTAAATTTAGATATAAAGAAATATTAAAATTATATATTTTTGTTAATTTAAATAAAAAACATGACTAAATAGTTAATTTGGACATAAAAATAAAAATTACACATTTTAAAAATCAGATAACCGAATTTATTAATTTAAAAATATAAGGATGATTTTTTTAAAATACATGATCTTCTCTTATGATATAAAAGAGTAAAATAACCGCTTCGTTCGTCATATTAATTAGAAAATTTCAATATTTAATTTCTTCTCTTATTTCATTTCACACTATCCTCATAATTAGTAAAAGAAAACTGTATCATTTAAAAGCTATCTTCACTTTAATTTGAATTAATATATTTGATATTTTTTTAACTGATTACCTTTATGAATATATATGTATAGGTTTTTTTCCTAAGGGAATATATGTATGTGTATGTTTACTAGTGGTGGTAATGTGGCATAGAATGGAAGAAAGGGAATTAGTATTGTAATAGAGTATGTAAGAATGGTGATAGAGATATTGAGTTGAATAGTATGATGTAGTACTTTATGATAACAAAAGAAAAGAAAAGAAAATAAAAGAAAAGAATTTGATGGTTGTTTATCCCCTGATGCAGATGCAGATTGTGAAACACATTTAGAATAAAAAAGTTGAAGGAGATGACAAGCGACACGTGATGAAGATGAAGATGAAGATGAAAGAGAAGAAGGTGATTAGGTTGGAAAGGAAAGTTGGGTGGGTAAAGGGAAGGACTATGTTCCATGAATCTGTAACATCTTCTTTGCCTAACGAACTATTCAAATGCTGTGGTGGGCTCTTAACTTCTTTCCCTCTATTTCATGACGTCATCTCATTTTCCACTTTTTCTCTCTTAATTTGGCTCCTGTCCCGTTGATCCAGAAATCTGCAACCAGAGGGACCCTCACAAACCACTACTTTTTTTTTTTAAGCTATATTTTTAATATTTATTAATTGTGTTGAATCTAAAAAAATATATAAATAATTTATTTTTTTATATTTGGTTAAGTTTACTGTATTGATTTGGCCGACATATTAGTAGTAGTTAAATTATTTTTGAGACCATTACACTCATGCTACAAAAGGGAAAATAAAATAAATATTAAATAATACTCGTATAAAAATAAATAAAAAAATTTCCTATATTTTTTACGCAATAAAATTTTCTTTCACATAACATGGAGATGAAATTAAGTTTGCAATTCACTTTTCCTATTCATTCGTATGATTTTGAAGTTGACAATTTTCCAATTCAACATTGTATAAATATAAAATCTGGCTAATATGTATAATAAAATACTATAGAAATATAGGAAAAAATATCATTATTTTTCAAAAATAAAATATAAAAATGTAAATAATAAATAGTATGTACACTCAAGTTTTTAATAAAAATTTTTAATAAATTTTCAATATGAGGATGTGAGATAAATTTGCATCTTAATTATAACATATATACATAATTTAAAAAAAAAATACTAAGTAAATACACATATTGGTAGTAATTATCATAATTATTATCATTATTTAAAACTTTTAACTTTGAAAATAAAAAAATTAAAGATAAATTAATCTTTTAAATTTTAAATATATTTACATAATATAATTGATGGTTATGAAGTAAAATTCATAAAATCCAATGTTAATATTAATTATCTTGATATAATATTTTGTTAATAGTGAGTGTTTGAATATAATTATAAATACACTCCCAGAAGACCAAAAGATCAAGACAAGGAAAAGAATATAATTTGAAGATTAAAATTTCAAACAACTATAACTTTACAATATTTTTCCATTTAAAGAACAATATATAAAAGATAAAATGATTTTAGATGGGTAGTGCAACATAATCTAATGGGACAAGTGAAAAATTTGTGTCATCTTAACTTGACTATATTCTAAATGCACTACGTGCAACTTATGTTCTAAATGTGCCAAAAATTTTGATCACACATAATCTTATTTAAGTAATAGGTTAAATTGGTCAGATTAAAACTGACCAACTTCAATTTAGATTACTATTTTTTAACCTATCTTAGCCTATTTTTTTAGCCTACCCCAACTCATTTAACAACTATTAGTATTAGGGTTAATCCATGTAGTCAAACTTGTTTTTGCCATCTTTAAAACCATGTTACCGTCATAATAATAATAAAATTATTATTATTATTATTATTATTATTATTATTATTATTGAATATTTCAAATGGAGATAATTTAATAGATGTTTTCTTCGACTCACTTCAAATTCCTATTGTCTGTAAAATTTGCTATTAGCACAGTAAAAATACCTACGAAACACTTCTACACTTAAATAATAAAATAAATATAAAAATAATTAATGATAAATATCATATAGCTTGATATTTGAATTTATTTATATTATTTTTTTAATTAGATTTTTACCTAATAGACTTTTATATAATTTAGACATTTATAATTATTTTAATCATGATGATTAAATTAATTATGAATATGTAACCATTAAGATACAAATATTATCCAAAAATATTTTATACTTAATTCTCTATTTTCGTTATAATGCTCATCATCTATCTTAAACAAATCCTAATTTAAATACTCTCAAATTGGATCTACTCAAATCTTATTGCATTCATATGTTATTGCCTATGAAAAAGAAAATTTAAATATTTTTTTTTTATATTTCTTTTAATTCAAATATTACTTACCCTAAACATATTTATTTAACATTATAATCTATGATTGATATATCGAATTTCATTATCCATAAAATTTCATATGACCTTCAATAATTCAAAATCATACTTACTTCTTATCATTTAAAAATTTCGTAACCTATAAAATAATTTGGTGTATTGATTAAGGTTTCGTCAAAATTTAGATAAATTTATGAGAGATCAATTTACATAACAATATATAATGATAATGCTTAATTAAAATAATTTTATTTATATTGTTTTATTATTGATTAATATAATATAATTTTTTTCTATTTTCTAACTTATATGTTTTTTAATTAAATAATTTGTTTTTGATTATTTCTTTCTTTAAAAAGGCTACCAATAATTAAAATAAAAAAATTAAGAAACAATTTTATATCAAAACAAAAAATACTTATAAAATTTGTTATGAACTCTTTAAATGTCTTAATTATACAATCATTTCATCACATAATTTTCCAATCTAACATTTCTTTTTGTTGTTCACAAAGGATCTTAACTTACATATAAAAATATTTGCACAACTTTCTAAGATTAAGCATATTCAAGGAGATAGTCCAGGATTCTTTGTAGGAAAAAGACTAAATAATGACAATAACCTCTATCACATGAAAATATCAAAACTTAAGAGTAATTAATAATAAAGATTGGGGATAAGGTACTTTTCGTGAAAAAAATTGCTATCAGAGATTATAAATTATAAATTTTTACTCATTGAAATATTAATTGTAAATTTAAACTTAATTCATTTTTATACTAAGTTGAATTTGATCTAAATATAAAACAAAAGTGTTGACAAATGATCTTAACATAGTTGAGAAAATGGTAGAGAATGATTCATACGTAGAAAAGAAGTAAAAATAGGAATTATGGAAGCAGGGACCATTGAGACCATTTGGCTTAAAACAAGCATATGAATCAGAACCAAAGTCAATAGTTGGACCCTCTTAAAATGAATGTTACATATACACCTAATCTAGTATGTGACTTATGTAAGGGACTACTTATTGGCATTAATTGTGAAATTTCTTGGGTTGTGAAGAACATATGTGAATATTGCAATCTAAGATGAAGGAACCACCCAAGTTTCTCTTAGAGATATCAACATAATGAAACTACTCCAAGACACCAACAAAGAAATGTTAAGAAATCACCTAAGTTACTAAAAATGTTAAGTGAATCCTCTCAACACTTATATAGATTTGACAATAAATTCATCATTGCATCACCTTTATTTCTATATTTTATATATTGTTTAATTTACATGAATTAAAATTTATTTATTCTCCGGATTTCAATTTTAATCACTTTTAAGTTTTTAAAGCATATTCAAGCAAATTGCTAATATAAGTAATAATACTACTGTTATATTGATAATTTTAATGTGTTTATTAATAGTTTAATTTTTGTTTGATGAAAATTATACTAGTTAAAAAATTTAATTTCAACTAAGGATACAATCAGACAAATAAGATTTTGGTGGATCAAGCCTGACCTATATCATTATTACTAAACCTGACTTATATTATTAATATTAAGTCTAGTTCTGACTTATATATTTACTATAAATCTTTTAAATGAGATTTACAAATAAACCAATAAATCTGAAAAAGTTAATTAGAGATTTTATAACATAAATTATTCTTTATCTTTTAAATGATAATATTAAAAAAATAGTTTTTTAATAAACAATAAATTATCATATGATAAATACCTAAAATATACAAAATTATTCCACAGAATAAAAAATAAGAAAAATTTTTATAAATAAAAACTAATAAAAAATATAATACATAAGAAAACTTTAATTACACGCTTGTTTGTGTTAAATCGCTGTCTTATTACTCGTTTCATATGATATTTTTTCTTTCAAAATTTTAATTTTAATTTAAAAAAATATGTTAATTATTTTGTAAAATAATATACCAACTAAATTTAATATTAAATAAAATAATAAAAAATTATTTATAAGTAGGACGAAATTTTGAACTAATAACAAAAAATACTCATAAATTCCTACGTCCAACCCATTTAAAAAAAAATATTTTTGTTAAAAAAAATCTATTAATATTAATAACTACACACATATATATAATTTATGATGTTATTATATAATATATGTCTGAGAAAAATAACATATATGGGATGTCATGTGAGGGAGAGAGAAAAGTCAAAACCTTAATTATTTGTCATTTTGAATTGTAATGGCAAGGGGATCTACATTCTTGTCCCATGCAAAAGGGAAAGCCGTCTTCCTTCAACTTTCCTTCACACAAAAATAAACTATTCCAATCATAAATTATTGAACCCTACTTTACCTCTACATCATATTTACACATAAGTTAAGCTTCAAAATGCTCATTAATAAGACAATTGAATAAAAACAGATGATAAATAATTATACGTCGATTCAAATTAATTAAGAGCCTAATTAAGTACTCTTCTCTTCAACTACATACCAAACTATGATTAGAAGAAAATAATGTAGTTATGTAGAAAAAAATGAAAAGAAAAAAAATGGTTTGTCCTGTTTGGTGAAAAGGACATTAAATAATAGTTAAGCCAAAAATAGGGTTTCGTAGAAGCTGCATGTCTATGAAAGTGTTTGATTTCAAAGATGCGTATTGGTGTGCTAATGCCGAAAGGAAAAGTCTTAATCGAAATAATAGTATCATTTTTTTTTGGAGGATTTTCAACACATTAAGCCAAAATCTTAGTTTTGTGACCTGGAAACAAGTTCAAAGGGGCATGCATCTAGACCATTCAATGCACCCATTTCTAACTGTGATTGAAAGCTTTCGTATGCAATAAGGATGGTGACTTCTCATCACAACACTCCAACCATTCTCTGCAAGAAAACTCATTTATCACTCTATATTTATACGAGAATAATATAACAAAGGGTCATTATTTTCCTGCTATTCACTCACAAATTCACCTGCAGCAATGTACGATCTTTACTTAAAACCTTTCACATTTCAACTTTCAATCCAAACTATAATATAATGATGATACTTTAGTAAACGTATTTCTATCAAAACAAAATTATTAAATAAACTTAATTATTATTCTTAATCATTCCATGTAATAACCTATTTAATATGTGGTGTAACCCATTTAATGCATGTAACGTTACACACTTTTTCGAAATTTATTTAAGAAAAGAAACTACTAAAAAGTTACTCCCCTCTCTATTTATAACCTATTTTTCATAAGAATATTAAATTTGGGATATCACAAAAATATTTTGAATTTTTAAAATTTATTTTGGAATATGTATATAAAAAATAAGAGTAATAATATATGGCATTTTATGTCATGTTATCTGAGAAACAAGAGTACAGAAACTATTTGTCTCCAAAAAGAAAATAGAGAAATCATTTATACTATGTCTTCAATTTCCATCCATGTCTTCAACTTCCATCTTACATACATATAATTTATTAAAAAAAATTACTTTTAATTCTTAGTATTTATTTTTAAAAGATAGTTAATATTGTACACTATTAAATTAAAAAATAAATAAAGATAAAAAAATAAATCTCTAATTTTTATTTTTAAAATAAATCTTTAATATATATATATATATATATATATATATAATTTCACCAAAACCTCAAATAATTTCCAATGCGACATTAATGATAGCGTAAATTTTTGGGATAAAATTGTATGAATAGAAAAAAATGTGATTGAAATGGAGACTATATTAAATACGATTTAATAAATTTTTTAAGAAAAATTATTGAAAAATATATATGATCAAATAGAGACTATATTAGTGAGATGTATGCAGTTAAAATAATAATAAATAAATAAAATTAAGGGGTAGAATAGTGTAAAAGAATGCGGAGAAGAAAAATAGATACTGTCAGTATAATAAATATAGATAATTGTGAAAAGATTGAAATTAAAATTTTAGTTTTATAAAAAATATAAAATAAAAAATACTATGAAAATAAATTATTATTTCAATTTTCTCATATATACTAATATATAATTTACAATTTTGTATTATATTAAATAAGAAATTGAGTATGAAATGACAGAAAAGTAATTAATACGAATTTTGAAATTGATTTCATATCACAAATACTAAAAGTAAATTAGTTTGAAGTCAATATGTAAAAGATATAAAAGTTTGATATTATTTAATAGAAGAATATTTTATAAAATAGTTATGTTTAAAAAATTGTTTTATTTTGATTAAAAAATTCAGTCTTATTATTATTTTTTTATTTTTTGAGTTCTATTACCTATTAATTTTAGTGTCTATAAATCATTATTATTTTCACACAAATATTTAAAGAAAAATCTAATATAATACTTTTAATTTATTAATGTGATATTAATGATATAATATTATAATCATCATGTTAATATTATATTATATTATTTTTATTAAATAAATTAATAAAATTAATAGAAAAATAATATTTAATGATTTTAAAAATAGATTAAATTAATACTAAAACTAATAAAAATGTATATTTAACTTTGGTAACATAATTTCATTAGTTCTTATATATAAATTAAGACTTATATAGATGCATTTAATGATTCATATATTGTCGGCTATTTTTAGTATATATTCTGTTTATTTTATCAGTTCAACAATATTAAACATAAATTTATTACTTCTATAATAATTAATTAAAAATAAAAAAAATTCACTAAATTTAATAATAACATGTATAATTAAGATCTACTTAAATAAATATATTTTTATATTATATTATAAATAAATAGTTCTAACAAAATATAATTATCTTATCTTACTCTAATCCTATACTGCATTTTACTTACATGATTTAATGATTTGAAATTTAGAATGCAATGTTAGATACCTTTATTATGTGATTTGAAAGAATAGGAAAAAAAGCAAATTGAAATCTAATGCATCGTTAGGATAAGACAACGGTTTTAGTAAAGTTTAGTACTCAATATATAGCAAGGTCTTTTTTATAGAAAAAAACTTCATTTAAAAAATTAATGTGGGGAATACATGTGGCATGTATGAACCTGTAGACGACAGTGTTTCCTAATAAAGTAACCACAGATTTGCTTGTGTCGTTATTCAGTTAAAGAATGCAAAGTTTCACTCCATTTTTCTTTTCCTTTTTGACCTAAAGCAAACATACTTGTTCAGATCGGTTTAAATTATCAGATTTCTATACATTCAGATTACAACTAAATTATTATAATTATGTTTAGTTTTAAATTTTGTCCTTAATTTAAATCAATCTCATAACAGTATTAATTATTTTATCAACAGATTAACACATTTTAAATTTGAATAGGAGAAATATTTTTATTTTTCAAAATTGAATTTAACTTATACATAAATAAAAAACAATTTTCAAAACACTGATATAAAAACCTTATACAATTAAGCTTATGTACACAACTTAATCATAGTTTTAAATTATTTTCCGACTTTAAAATATACACTCGAAAAATAACACAAACAGCATTCAAACCATTGTGAAAGTTTCTAAAGGAGTTGAGAAATACTAACAAGTACCTTTTTTTCCATATAAAAGAAAAATTAATTGAAAGGTTAAAGAAATACATTATAATTTCTTGAAATACTGAAAAAAGACAAATGTGAAAGAGATAAAGATTCAAAATGTGGAATAAAAACTTATAATTATCATGCAACAGATAATACATTATAATTAAGTTGTATGTAAGTGCATCATTTAAATTTGATCTAATGTATTTCTTGAAGTTGTTATATATTCATGTTAAATGTATCATGAAAAGACATAAGAATGATTTTAATTTTTAAAAAGTATAAAATTCGAATTTTTATACGAAATATTATTCAAAAAAACCTATTCATAATATTTGCATCCATCTCTCAACTATAATCGTCGTGTCACACATCATTATCAATAAAAATACTTGAAAATATATACTGTATTAACTTAGTACGACGTAGTAGTAGTTGCTTCCTCGTTCTCCGCGCCCAAAAATTAAATTCTCCCACATGTGCCACTTTATTGTCTGTTTGCTAGTAGTTTTTTTTCCCCCTTTACAAATCGCAAATATCCTAAGGAAATTACTTTAAAAGTAGTAAACTTTTTTTTTTTTTTTTTTATGAACCTTTTCATCTATTTTCATTAAATTTTTTACGCCTTTTCATCTCATTCTCATAGTTTTTTGTTGTTCATTTAATAATCTGTACCTTACACTTCTCACTTATTTACATGATTTTCATCTGCACTTGTTTAAAAAAATTTCCTTTTCATATTTCTCTTATATGCATAAAATAGTATTTTTCGAAAGTAGTTATTCATAATGTAAATAAATGTAGACGTATAAGTTTATATGTAATTGACTAATTTGAAATATGAAAAAAAATAATTGTAATATGTTTGATAAATTAATTGTATAGAAATTGGCGTCATGAGATGAGGTCAGCCACGACCCCGGGAATGCATTTCTGACCTGGCCGCCATCCACATCCACTTAATTGACCCACGTGTGCTTATCAATCCCCCTCTGCGGGTCCCACTTCTCACACTATATGATCCCCCAATACGTCATTTTTTTTACTTTTTTCCATAAAGACAAAGCTACTCCGCAAAAAGTTTATGTCGTCCCAATAAATATCAATACAATTATTTCTAACTTCATATTTTGATAAAAATATAGTTTTGACATCTTTAGTTTCATGCTATTTCTTATTTAATTAAGATTTTTTTTTAAAAATTGATTTAGTGATCGAATGAGATTCTCGTTTACATAAAAGATTAGTCATAATAATATTAAAATTATTTTACATGATTTTTTATTTTTCATTCCAAAGTATTTCTATGCTTATTCCAAATAGATTAATATAAATTGTATAAATGTAAATACCACTTTTATTGATTAATTGAATTGTATGGACGGGTAGCCTTTGTTAATTATATTACGTCATTTGTAAGTGGCATACGTATAAATGAGGAATCCATAACATTGGAGATTAACCAGGTGTCCTACTCCTATGACGAGGTTCATCCTATCAGATTTTTTTATAAGAAACAATAATATATTAACATTTTTTTTAATGAAGCACTTAACTATAATATTTAATTCTACATTGTTTAAAATCAAAATTATAGCTCCATATAACATATATAGATTGGTGTACCTGTAAATGGATTTTCTTAAGAATATCTATTAAACAATTCGATTCGAATGGGTCATAAACCAAAATAAAATGTTAAGTTGTCAAATTAAAAATATTTTAAAGAATTAGCTATCGAAAATAAAAAATAGAAAAATTAGTATAACTTATAGCTTTAGATTCTACTTCGTATAACATATAATGGTATATTAACATTAAGATAAATTTAATTTTCAAATGTGTTTAATGAAATAGTTAAATATATTAGAGTCCAATAGACATGTGTTATGTTATGAGTATAAAAGAATCATTAAAATGTCAAGATAACAATCAATCACAGATAAATATAAGTGTATATCGAATATTAGGGTTGAAGATTATCAATTAAGTTAAAGCAATTTTATTGGTTGATGTAGTGGTTCATTATTAATATAATTATTTACATTAATTTAAAGATAGTGTTATTTATTAATATGATAGGAAAAGAGAAGGGGTTGTTATTGAATATATGTGAAAAAGAGTGAGAAAAACAAAATTGTGTTAATTAAAGGGATGATTTTCCGTATTTCCCCTTTTTCACCGAACGTTGAATTATCCAAATAGCTTTAGCGGCGTCTTTTACCGTTTAACCGTGGGCAAAACCGGGTATAAAAGGAGATGATAGGAGCAAAAGTGACGAGAAAAACAGAGCAACTCAACACCTTCTCTTGTTCACTCTTCACTCTGTTTGTTTTCTAAACATGGATATGGATTCATCCTCCTTCTTCAACTCACCCTGTTCTGATTTCTCCTCCGAATCTTCCTCTCCGGAGGCCTTCTCCTGGGAGGGCTACCTCCCCTTCAACGAGAATGACCCGGAGGAGATGCTCCTCTACGGCATGATCGCCGGCGCCACCACCACCGATCGCGCGGCTGACCGGGCGGGCTCCGAGGAGAGTGCGGCCGCGCGGAAGGAGAAGTCGTACCGTGGCGTGCGGCGGCGGCCATGGGGGAAGTTCGCGGCTGAGATAAGGGACTCCACGCGGCACGGGATGAGGGTGTGGCTTGGGACATTCGACAGCGCCGAAGCCGCCGCTTTGGCTTACGACCAAGCCGCGTTTTCCATGCGCGGGACCGCCGCGATTCTGAACTTCCCCGTTGAGATCGTTAGAGAATCGCTTAGGGAGATGAACCACACGCTGGACAGCAACGAAGAAGGGTGCTCCCCTGTTGTCGCTCTCAAGAGGAAACACTCCTTGCGGAGGAAAATAAGTGTCAAGAAAAACAACAAACAGAGTACCGTAGACAATGCGGTCGTGTTTGAAGACCTTGGTCCTGATTACTTGGAACAGTTGTTGATGTCCTCTGATCATATTCCCTCCTCCTTCTGATTCATTCATTCCTCAATTGCAATTCACTCCTCAAAAACCTTCACGGTGTGGCTCAAGCACGAATTGCCCACCGTTTTTTAAAACCTTATAAATATCCCAGATGCATAATTTCTACTTAGGCTTTTTTTTATGTTAGTGTTAATTCCTTCTTCTTCTTTGTTCTTTTGTTCTTGTATGGATGGCTAAATGCCTGTGTCATGTTTGGATGACAGATTTGAACATCTCTCGAGTCTGTATCTTCTTCTCTCTTGATGTTTTCCCATTTTGTTTGTTTTTTGTTTTTGTTTTCCTAGACTTGGAGAATTTTCTTCTTTTTTTGTAAAGTTTAGAAGATAAGGAATGCAGTAATCTATGTGGGGCACAATTTATGTCAAATTGTCGATATTAATTGAGGTAACTGGAACTGTTGTTTTAGCTTTATCAGACTATAAGTCAACATGCATGGTCGAGTTTAGCGCGGGGAAGGCGGCACGTGTGGGCGCACCGCACACACAAACAAATTACAATCAGTTTCTTAACCATCTTGCCAACCTCTTCCCTTTTGTCTTCCAGCGTCTGAAAATTTCGCCAATTTTGCCAAACAGATTGTCACATAATTAATACCATCACCCTGTTCACCACAATTTCATGAATGAGCAAGAAGAAAGTGAGATTTATTATTATGGTGAAAATATAATTTTAAGAAGATAATAACATGTTGTAATAAAAAGTTATAGGCTTTTATACATGGTCGATGAAGCTAGATCCGGTCCCATTAAGGTGACAAATGGGGATGATTAACGTGGTGCATGACATGGAACATGGTTCTTTTTGTGTAAATGAGAAAGTGATGCATTAGTTTTCAAACTTTTGTATCTGATTGTGTTCAAAACAAGTGGCAGGGCTAGTTTGAAACCAGGTTAGGCTAATTTTGTCCTGTGACCACACAAACACATCTACTAAACATAGACTTTGACAGCACATTATTGGTCAGCTGAAGATGAAATACCAAATTTTACTTGTTCCACTGGGAATTAAAAATAAGAAGATAAAATGGATTAGCACTTAGATGCAATATTTTATGGAGAAAATATGGTAAAGGAACACGCAAGGAAATAGCGTATGTGAGTTGGTGGGGGTTTCTAGAAATTTGTCAAATCTGTTGGAGAGTAGAGAACCGCAAAACAGTTTTCTCTTTAACTGTTTGAGTCCAACTTTGAAACAAAAGAAGCTTCTTCCAATTGTGCTCTAACAGAACTTGTTGGTTGGACACTTAGACCAACATCTCCAATCTTATGACTTATCTCAATATTATTATAATCACGTGCCCTTACTTTGCTTTATTTATTCTTTTTTCTGTTTCTTCCAAATTTGTCTCCATTTCATAAACTACTAATTTACATGCTAAAAAAAGTTATCCTTATTTTCCATATTCAAACCAAAATGTTTTCTATATATATTAAACTCGAATTACAGAACTTTATTCCTTTTTTATTCGGAGTAGTATTTTTTAAGTACTAGTATATAAAAAATTTTAAAAATATACTCTATATTATTTTTGCTACAATATCAATTTTTAATATTCCAATATTATAAACTGGCATTGAAATTGATTAAAATACATAATAACTTACGTGATTATCAGATAATCACTTGATAATGACATTCAATAGAAAAAAAATTAACGAAATAAAAAGTTAGAGAGTAAGACTGGCCAATTTTATCTAGAGAATAAAATAAAATTAAAAAAAAAAACGAAGTAAAGAAATATTAAATCTTAATGAAATGATTACACTTTTATTTACCTTTTCCCATAATTCATATGAATAGGGTTGAGTTTATATGAGAAATCCAATACAGTTTTGCTCTTCTTCAAATTGAGGCAAACATAATGAGGCACATGAATGAACAACAACTTTCAGAGCTGACATAATTATAATATTGTCCTTTTAACACACTTTTGTTTTTAGTAGCTCTGATCTGAAATGGGATTTTCTTTTTCATTTTATTTTTCTCTCTTTTGGCTGAGAGGAAACTTCCTGGATTGTGATTAATCTGAAAGCATGTCATGGGGGTTTGTGGTATTTTACTGAAAGGCACTGTATTTGTCGTCTCATCTTTGTAATTAGAAGAAAGAGAGTGTGAATGGTTAAGAAATAGGCATGAGTTATCAGATTAAACATGAAAGATTATTTGGATTTCTTAACTGTTAACTATACTTGGATTATTTGTCAAAAGCACGACCGAAAGCAATTAACATCCTTCAAAGATTTCCTAATGATCTCAAATTAACCTCCCTTTCCCCATAAATCAATAAATAAATTTCACATAATGCGATTTTAAGAATATTTTATACACTTTGTTGCATTAAACCACTGATTTCCGTATCAAATCTAACAAATGAAATGAACTTTATCAAGAGTTCTTTTTTCTTTTCTTCTTTTGGCTGGACGAGTTTTCACTAATTGGTGTAATTAGAGCAGTTGTGTTAAGAGAAGAATGAGTGAGATATAATTGTGACGCGATAAATGAGAAGGGGGAATAAATTTGAAAGTCAAGAGTTGATAATATTGGTCAAGTTGGAGAAAGATATATAATAAGTCCAAATAAGAAGAAAATGTGTTGGGAAATGACAATCAAATCAATTATTTTACTTTCATATGCTTGTGGGGTTCCACTCCTATGGTTAACTGAACTTGCCCACCAATTTATAAGAGAATCGCAAATACCCTTTTATTCTCATTATAAAACTCTTAA
Organism: Macrotyloma uniflorum; assembly: GCA_016859785.1. Classification (NCBI taxonomy): domain Eukaryota; kingdom Viridiplantae; phylum Streptophyta; class Magnoliopsida; order Fabales; family Fabaceae; genus Macrotyloma; species Macrotyloma uniflorum. The sequence continues at coordinate 872,962 of BDMB01000023.1, read as the reverse complement.
TCGACTAATCAAATTTAATTATATAACATTTTTTCTCTCTAATCTATACAAATTAAACACACAATCAAATGTGATTCATGAATCGTGATTAGATTACCTTCTTGGTCCTAGAACCAAACTTTTAGGTTGATTATCTAAATTAAAATATGTTCAAGAAAATAAAACACGATAATCTCACCTATTGCTCGAGCAAAATGTGTCCACACATTTTTGTTGTGAAATTTATAGAATAGTTTTCCTGGGGTCCAAATTACGAAAGTTACAGGCCTTGACACTTGACCCTTCACCAACACTTAGACTGGAAACAGAAGCTGCTAAAAAATTATCGTTTATTTTATTCATGAGTTTTTGCTTTGGTACATCAATTTTGAAAATTTTCATTTTAGTTTTCTTAGAGTTTTCCATTCCATATATCAAATTCATCATTTGTTAGTTTTTACGCTAACCATATTAATTTTACTTCACCTCATAAATATCTGTTTGACATCTTCCACTATTTATTATGTGCCTTCAAGTTGATGAAATTAATTTTGAGCTGGAAAAAGAAAATGTATGAGGTACCAAAAATGTTTTTTTTTTCTTCAAATACACCTGTTATAGGTATTCAAAATACAATATTTTATTGGATTTGTGTTTTTGAACAATCTGCGAGAAGGTAGAGAGGCCCAACTCAAACCATAGTTCTCATTTCGGGATCTAGGCCCGATAATGTAATAATTGGATCTCTCATTAGGCCCGACAAGTTAATACATATATATTTTTTATTTTTATAATATAATGATTTAAAATAATAATTTATCTTAATTATTAAATTAAAATAAATAAGTAAAATAATGAGATAGAAAATAAGTCAATTTTATTTATTTTTGAAGTTAATGAATCTCCCCTTTCTTTCTTTTTATATTAAACAGTTTTAAAACCATTTTATCATTAAACTATCTTTATGTTTTCATTAATTTTCATTTTTATATGCATCTCCGATTAGCTTCTAAAAATAAGCAATTTTTAATCATAAAATCACATGAATCTTGCAAACAAAAACAATAACGGGATCATAAAAAATTTAAAACTAAAAAATCTAAGATAGTTTTCAAATTTTGATGTGTCATAATGTTCAAAGTTTCAATCTTTTTAACATATAACTTTGTCTCCTAAACAAAGGTTAATAAATAAATTTTTAATAAACTCACTTATTTTAATTAGAAAAACGTATTTATTGTAACTTCTGCGTATTTGTTTAAACTTTTAAATAAATAAAAGTTAATAACATATTAAAATTTAATATTTTTACAAGCTACTCTGAGATTATTTTCTAAATAAGTGAACATGGAAATAAATAATTGATGAAAACACAGATAATTTAATGAAAAAAGTGTTTTTTTTAATACTGTAATCAAACGCAAAACAGTTTTTACTTTTGTAAAAATTACATATAATAAATCACTTTTTTTTTTTTTAAAAAAAAAACACACTTATTTTTAGCCTAAACAAACTCATCCATGATACAGAGATGTCAAGTATTATCAATTACTGATTTATAACTTTTTGTGAAATATAAAGTTAAACAATCTAATTAACCATGGAATTAAAACTCTTTACAAACAGATAAAAATGTATGAAACTCTTATAAATAAAAAACTAATCAATAATTTATTTAACATTATTTTATTTACTGAATCAAATGGTAAATATTCATTAATTAGTACACAACAAAACAGAAAATGAGATTGTATATCAGGAACAGGAAGACACCTACTTCCACTTGCCTTGTTATTAAAAGTAGAAACCACATAAACTGGGCATACATTTATATATAGTAGTACCTTTGTCGGTAGAATCATGAAAAGTTATCACAGAAATTCATATAATACATCAAATAGATACAAATAAAAGAGAAAAGTGTTGAAGAAAACTCAGCAAGTGGTAGGTGTGATTTGGCCAATCCGTAATATCTGTGAAAAAAGGTCAAGGAAACAAATGCCGTGCAGATTCTTTCTTCAGGTTACAAATTAATTAAGGCAGGCACATATTGTGGTATTCACAAGTCGCTACTTTTGTTTCTTTTTTTTTCATTTTTAACTTGCATAACGCGCATAGTTTATTGTTCAGTCAGCTATAGTAGTTGACATGGTAAGAATAATTGCAAAAATGTTGCAGATAATTTAGTAGGATCATTTTTATCCTCTTCCATGTAAGTTATCCACTGATTCACCTAGATTTTGAAAAGAATTTAAAACTGGACTCCAAATATGAGTTGCTTAGACTTGCATATAAGACGAACCATAAAAAGGTTGGTTCGTTTAGATTTTGAAATATAACATGGTGGCATGCACAAACTTAGTTAGATCAAATGTCATTCTTGAGCAGGATCTGCTTCTACAGTAACGTACGTATGGCACTTCTCATTTGCATGAGTTCTCTTACAGCAAGATGCTTCTAAAGGCTATGTTTGAAATTCATCCTCTCATCAAAGTAAAACAAGATATTGGGTGAAAACTTTTATGAATGCTAATCAACCTTGATTTGATTGTGTAAAGTTGCACGTCAATAATACACATATCTATACATACTGATATCAAACAGATTTCCATGACCCACCCATATCGATCCTTGTTCTTTGTGGATGTATTAAATATTTGTGCAGACCTTAATTTAAGCAGACAATCAATCAACGACTACCATATTATCACATTGGCGCAAATAATATATAATATGGATTAATTATTTGTCTGTTACCCAATCATAAACTAACTTATTGTGGTCGATTATGGGGGAACCTTACTCCATTATTTAAAAAGAGTAGTTCATCAATTGTTAACAAATATTAGTTATTAATAAAATTTATAAATATTTTATATTAATTATACAGTAAAAAATTGGTATATATTATATAGTATTTATTATTAACAAATACATAGAGGATCAATTTACTTTAAGATTATCTCCTCTCTTTTTTTTCTCTTAACTGTTTAATTATTTATTTTTAATCTAAGAATCACGTATAAGTAATTTTTTCATGACAATGAAATTGAAAAAAAGTTTAGAGTATATTAATATATGATGAGTTCTTCAACATACATACCAAACAACATCACCCATTGGATTCGGTGAATATATGAAGTTCACATTCAGAATTATGTTTAGGTTTTTTCTGCAACCTGTAAAGACAGAAGATTTACGCATAACAGAAAAACTAATTGTAGCCATAGATGAACCAGATAACAATAGACATTACAATATCTTTGTTGAAAGGGAAATTGAAGTTATTGTGCAGAGGCATAGAGCCTTTATTTTTAAGAACTATTGCATGCAGAAGGAGCAGATTGAACTTCTAGTCTTAAAAGTGCTTCCAAAACGAAACAAAACTTTATATGACAAACGACCGCTCTAACTTTGAGTAAACCAAAATATGTCACAGCCGCCACTAGTTATTAGTTTTTCTTGGATGGTGGAAAATGACCATAAGGTGGGGGACTGCAATCCGGTGGCTTCTCGTAAGGAGGTTTGTATACTGGTGGTGGTTTCTCATAAGGGGGAAATAGTGGTGGAGGCTTCTCATATGGAGGGTGAAACAGTGGTGGAGGCTTCTCATATGGAGGATGAAACAGTGGTGGAGGCTTCTCATATGGAGGATGAAACAGTGGTGGAGGCTTCTCATATGGGGGTTGGTACACTGGTGGTGGTTTCTCATAAGGAGGTTGGTACACTGGTGGTGGTTTCTCATAAGGAGGTTGGTACACTGGTGGTGGCTTCTCATGGGGAGGTTGGTACACTGGTGGTGGCTCCTCATGAGGAGGTTGATACACTGGTGGTGGTTTCTCATAAGGAGGTTTGTACACTGGTGGTGGCTTCTCATGAGGAGGTTGATACACTGGTGGCGGTTTCTCAT